>JACXGK010007347.1:0-16473 GCA_016801125.1 Novumbra hubbsi | reverse complement strand
GCTTCATAGTATGTCTGCTACACTGACTGCCTGCAGGCCGGAACTGACACCTATTGAAAACATTTGGGGCGTTATGAACTGAAAATAGGACAAAGGAGACCCTGAACTGTTGAGCAGCTGAGATATTATACCAAGCAAGAATGGGAACACATTTCACATTGAAAACGGCAGCGTTTGATCTCCTCAGTTTCCCAAGCGCTTACAGAGTGTTGTTAAAAAAAGAGGTGATGCAACAGGGTGGTAAACAAGCCCCTGTCCTAACTTTTTGGAAATGGGTTGCTGGCTTCGAATTCAAAATGGGCATGTGTTTTTCCAAAAACATTTGCTGTGCTGTTCTGTTATTTGAGAATTCCTCCCCCAAATAAAATCCCTGGAAATGCGGATGGAAATATTCTGAACTTCCACTGAACAAATGAAAACCCACATCTCAAAGACCTGTCATTTCCTGCTCTGAGGAGTATGCTTGATATGTACCCACTCTTAATTGGGCAATAAAACACACAAATGGTTGCATTTGGCCACCCCCCTTGGAGCATGGCTCCTCTTTCGATATACTCCGAGATGCATACCTTTCAAAATCAGTATTTCCCAGTCGTCATATTTCATGTTACTGTTTCGTTGGTCATTCTCTTCGGTTTTAGGCAGTGTGGTGTCTGTATAAGTAGCCAGATGTGTAGCTGGTGTGAGAAGGGTTTCGTAAAATAAACGTGATTGATTTGACTGTGCGTGAATGTGTTTGCGTGGTAAGCCGCTTCATACCAAATCCCTATAATGATATCCTATAGGTATTGTGTGACGCCTCTCCGGCTCCTCCGCTAATTGCTTTTTAATAGACAATTAAGAGTGAGTCGTAAATCACAGCCATGCACCAGTAGAGGAGCGCGTGTCTCATCCGCTCTCATCCGCGCTGCGTTCCTCTGTCTCGTCTTTACACCAATCCGCCAGTTTATAGCCACAACATAAGAAGCACGCGAGGCCATACAAGTGCACTGTCACTCTGATTGAACACACACACACAGCCACTTTGTCACGCTTTAGACAACGCGAAATCCCCTGCAATCAAACACACAAGGGATTGGAAGCTCTGGATGAAATGTAAACGCAACGTGAAAACACCAGTGTGGTGACCGTCTTCCGATTAAGGGATTTCCGGGAATTAAAATGAGTCGACAACAGAACAATTTTGCGTTGTGTCCTTTATCTTAAAAAGGAGAAATTAAATGTCAGTCTGTAATGACGGCAGTAAACAAAAGGTGGAGTTCAACATCTTACTAATGGATATTACCTGGCCTAATTATACAGAACACTTAACGCACACACAATCACGTATTAAACACACCTGTAATCATCTATCAAGCATACCTGTTATCACATATTGGACCAACCTGTTATCATGTATTAAACACACCTGTTATCACAAAAAAACACCCTGTTATCACATATTAAACACACCTGTTATCCGTATCAAACACACTTGGTATCACATATTAAACACACCTGTTATCAGATATCAAACACCTGTTATCCGGTATCAAACACACTTAGTGTCAGGGATCAAACACATTTGTCATCCCGTATTAAATCCACCTGTTCTCAAATCCACGTATTAAATCCATCTGGTATCAAACACACATCTTATCACATATTAAACACACCTGTTATCAGGTATCAAACACACATGTTATCACGTTTTAAACCCACCTACTATCAGGTATCGGACTCACGTTATCGGGTATTAAACCCACCCGTTGACAGGTATCAAACACACGTTATTAGGTATTAAACACACCTGTTATCAGGTATCAAACACACATTTTATCAGGTATCAAACACACATGTTATCAGGCATCAAACACGCATGTTATCAGGCATCAAACACACATGTTATCAGGCATCAAACACACCTTCCCAACATGTACACTGCCTGAACATCTCCCCTTTGTCCTTCCACATAGGCTGCATCTCGGTGAACAGTCGCAGCATCCCATTCAACTGCAACGAGGGCAGTGAGATCCTGGACCTGGACAGTGACATGTTCCTGGGAGGTCTCCCCGAGAGCCGCTCTGACCTGGTGCTTCCCCCAGAGGTCTGGACCGCCCTCCTCAACTACGGCTACGTGGGCTGCGTCCGCGACCTCTTCATCGACGGCAAGAGCCGGGATGTGCGGCGCCTGGCCGAGATCCAGAGCTCCCCGGGGGTGAGCAGCTTCTGTACCCGCGAGCTGCAGAAGAGGTGCAGCAGCGCCCCCTGTGGGAACGGAGGCCTGTGCAAAGAAGGATGGAACCGCTACATATGTGACTGCACGGGTACAGGCTACCTGGGCAGCAACTGTGAAATCGGTGAGAAGTGTGTGTGTGTGTGTGAGGGGGAGGGGGGATCTGGGCATGGATGGGAGGAGTTGTGAAATGGGTGGGCGGGGCCAGTGCGATGGGTGGGCGAAGCCCGCGGGGTAGGTGGGAGACGGGTGGATGGGGAAGAGGCGGTTTTGAAACTAGACTTGGACGTTCGGGGAAAAGCTGAGGGATCCGTTTCATCCGTCAGATCCGTCGGGTCTGTTTTAATCTCCTGTGGCCCCACAACAGCTGGGACACTCGGAGTTCTGTTTCTGACTCTTGTCACAATTGTCACAACGCTCGCTCAACCAGGAAGTGTACACATCACCCGGCCTTACAAGCGTGATGGAGATGACTGGCGGTGCCCGTCCTACCGCAAGGACCTCCAGCGACAAGACCTCCAGCGAGACCGAGGCGGTCTTTCGCCCATACGCCCTGGGCAGCGCTGAGCCCCCGCAACGCCATACCCCCGGGATGAGGTCCCCCTCGGGTGTGGTCGGTATAGACGTGTAGGATTCGATCCCCCCACCCAGGGGCCACATTGACGCAGCTGTGCTAAGAGTCAGCGACTGAGAATCCGTTCGTCGCGTTTCACGCTCGCGGCTCTTTAAGCAAGCCCGCCGTGTGTAACCTGACGACAACAGGCGTTGGCGATGAGGCTGGCTCATCTTACCCCAGTGACAGTCGGCATCATCCACCAGCTGCTGTTGAAAGGACATTTGGAAGAAGGAAGCAGGGGAGGCCTGGCTGGCTGAATGAGCCGCTGGGGGCGTAGCCTTGGTGGAGCAAACGTGCTCTCTGGCACCATCTGTGCTTGTCTTGCGCACCTTCAGTTGGCGCTAGGCTGCTATCCGTCAGTCTGTCTGTGTGTGTGTGTGTGCGGGAGGGTGGGGGTGTTATGGCTATAGGGGAGTGTGTTTATTTCTTTCTAACGAGCTGTGTGCGGTTTACTCAAGAAAAGTGTTATCAGCACCCAGGTGGGTTGATTAGTCACCTGGATGCTGTGTTGTTATGCGACGGGGTCTCGGTTGCAACGAAGGGTCATCTGGTACCAGCGGTCGTATTTTGCGGCTGTATCGATCTGGACTTCGGTCTGGACGCGTTGTCGTTTGCGTGACAATGTCAAAACGAGGTGATCCGTGACTCCTGCCGGCTGGTTCTGACCCTTCCCAGACCTGGGACCAATTAGAACGCTTGAAATGGGTCGTGAGGTATTACCGGCCACCGTCTACCGCCGGGGAGGATGCGGATGATGGGTAACCAGACTACGGTGTCATGGTTTCGTTTTTTAAATCCAGCCGGCTGTTTAAAAGCAAGAAAAGAATGGTGCTTCACTGCCATCTAGTGTTGTGACCTAATGCTGAAATAATATAGAACAGTGCTTTGATAATATATATTATTGTGATTGGTTGTCACAAGCCTGATCTGAGTGGACTAACTCAATGTTTGTGTTTGAGGGAGACCGTTCCCATGGTGATAGGCATATGCCCGGTTGGTTTGACCCCTTTACTTGACCTTCCTCTCCAGTCACATAGGCAGCATCGTGTGCTTTTACATCTACTGTATCTGATCTGTACTGGCTGGTTCTCTTGTTAAACGTTTCATGCAAAAGTTGTGTATCTCTCTGTGTCTTTCTATCGGTCTGTGTGAGTGCCTGTGTGTGTGTATTTGTCTGTGTCTATGTGCATCTGTATATGTCTGTGTCAAACTGTCTGTGTCTGTTTTTATTTGTCTGTGTCCGAGTGCCTTTGTGTGCCTGTGTCTGTCTTTATCTGTCTGTCTTTATCTGTCTGTGTCTGTCTTTATTTGTCTGTGTCCGAGTGCCTTTATGTGCCTGTGTCTGTCTTTATCTGTCTGTGTCTGTCTTTATCTGTCTTTATCTGTCTATCTGTCTGTGTCTGTTTTTATTTGTCTGTGTCTATGTGCATCTGTATATGTCTGTGTCAAACTGTCTGTGTCTG
This sequence comes from Novumbra hubbsi, assembly GCA_016801125.1. NCBI lineage: Eukaryota > Metazoa > Chordata > Actinopteri > Esociformes > Umbridae > Novumbra > Novumbra hubbsi. The sequence goes on along the minus strand of JACXGK010007347.1, from coordinate 12,179 downwards.
TTTTTATTTGTCTGTGTCCGAGTGCCTTTGTGTGCCTGTGTCTGTCTTTATCTGTCTGTCTTTATCCGTCTGTGTCTGTCTTTATTTGTCTGTGTCCGAGTGCCTTTATGTGCCTGTGTCTGTCTTTATCTGTTTGTCTGTCTTTATCTCTCTGTGTGTGTTTGTCTTTATCTGTCTGTGTCTGTCTGTGTCTGTCTTTATCTGTCTTGATTTGTCTGTGTGTGTCTGTCTTTATCTGTCTGTATCTGTGTGTGTCTGTCTTTATCTGTCTGTGTGTGTCTGTCTTTATCTGTCTGTATCTGTGTGTGTCTGTCTTTATCTGTCTGTGTGTGTCTGTCTTTATCTGTCTGTATCTGTGTGTGTCTGTCTTTATCTGTCTGTGTGTGTCTGTCTTTATCTGTCTGTATCTGTGTGTGTCTGTCTTTATCTCTCTGTGTGTGTCTGTCTTTATCTGTCTGTATCTGTGTGTGTCTGTCTTTATCTGTCTGTGTGTGTCTGTCTTTATCTGTCTGTATCTGTCTGTGTCTGTGTGTGTCTGTCTTTATCTGTCTGTGTCTGTGTGTGTCTGTCTTTATCTGTCTGTGTCTGTGTGTGTCTGTCTTTATCTGTCTGTATCTGTGTCTGTCTGTATCCGTCTGCGTGCTCATGCGTGGTTGTCCCTCTGTCTCCGCCCACCTCCAGAGGCGACGGTGCTGAGCTACGACGGCAGCATGTACCTGAAGATCATCATCCCGGGGACGCTGCACACGGAGGCGGAGGACGTGGCGCTGCGCTTCATGTCCCAGCGGGCCTACGGCCTCCTGGTGGCCACCACCTCCAAGGAGTCTGCCGACACCCTGCGGCTGGAGCTGGAAGGGGGCAGGGTCAAGCTGACCGTCAACCTAGGTAACCCATGGAAGCCCCGTCATGCTGCCCCCCCCCCCCTCCCTGGGTTATTTCGTAGCCCCTCCCCCTTCAAGCTCCACCTCCACCCTCTACGCCTGAGCCTTGTTACGTTTCGGCCAGCCCGCCTCCTGTACCCGCCTCCCCGGGTGGACCAGCTCTTCTGCATCCCCTGTGCCCGGCACTGCCCCTGTTTCTGCCCGCTTCCCTGTGGACAGACCTCCAGCGCGAAGGCGAAAAGGCTGCGGCCGTGCACGCATTCTGCCAGTAGGGGGTGCTAGAGGGGCTCGTGAAGCCAAAATGGCCATAGACTTTTCTAGACAAGAAGGCGATCGTGTATGTTTCTGTCTCGTACGCTGCAGCGATTCGCCTTTGTCTGTGGTTCGTACTCCTGGCAGACTGTGGGGCGTTCTGCCTTTGGAGGGCGTGAACACAGGAGGAGTTGGAGAGGAACGGGGCACAGGTGCACTCTGGGATACAGGAAAGTGGCCCACCTGTATGGAGGCAGGAGGTGTTGGAAGAAAGGAGTTTTCTCCTCCAATGTTATACCATCTTCATTCTATCTCTCTTTCTGCTATTCTGTCTTTCTTGTTTATTTCAGTCTTTCTGCCTTCTGGTTTTTGTTCCTCTGTCTTGTTTTCTGTCTTTATTTCTCTCTCTCTGCGGCCTCGCTTTCAGTCTCCCCCTCCTCCTCTCTCTCTCATCACTCACCCGGCCAAGGCTCAGAAGATGGAACTTTTCATCCCTTCAACGGCCTGTATGTCTGCGGCCCTCGGAACGAACAGTCAGAGAGACCAGCTCACCGCCCAGTTTTGTCTGATAGCCACACACACACACACACACACACGCACAGTTGGTAGGCCTGTCATGTACCTGATGCTGTCGCCAGCTATACCGCCCAGCCTTGTGAGGAGGCACACAAACATCCAGTGTCCTAGAGGCCACCCTCCCACCAGGCCCCCAGTAAACACCCATCTCAGTTACATCACACAAATAAGGCTAAATGCTAATCCAGCGCATGTATGTGTCCCCACTAGACAGATGTCCCCCCCCCCCCCCCCCGTTTCGGCTCTGCCTTCCCAACCACGTGGTTCTCTAATGTCTCCAGACCGGTGTTTACCCAGAGGTGTCGTATTAACGTCAACCTTTCTATTCGTGGCTCGTTGGAAGGGTATTAATTAGTGACTCGGTTACAGATGGAATCGCGGGAGGATCTGGGGAGGAGTGTCACCACTAACCCACATCCCCTAATCCCCATTAAGATAATGAAGTCATGTTCAATTGATTCCTTTTAAAGACGTGTATAAGGGCGCGCTTCGCAATGATAATGTTGATTCGTGATCTGGGGATGATGACGCTTATCGGATTATCGATATAAAAACTGGAAGGTTTGAATGAGTCGTTCTTCGTTAAGTGTTCACGGAACACTTGGGTAAACGACAACACCGGCATAGCGCTCATTTCCTTTTCAGTTTAAGTCCAAACCCAATAAAATCCTGGCACCCGTTGACACTACGTGACTCTACAATACCACTGATATTACTCGTCAGGTGCACACTCACACAAGTTGTGGACGACCTGACCGCTCTTCATTTCATCCAGTTTAAAGCCAAGATCCCCCCCTTCCCCCGCCCCAAGCAGTGAGGCTGGTCCCTGGCTGTTTGTGTCCACTATTCTGTAGCGGTTGACAGCTCGAGACCGCGCCTCAGCCACTGCCACAGCCACGCGTGGGCCTTTCTGCCACCAGAGGGCGGCAGAGGCTATGATCTCTACATCCGGGCTCCACCATTTTACAGCGTGCCTTCAGAGGGCGCCGTTGAGCATTGAACATTCTGTTTGTGCTGCGTAGTTGGACACACGTGGCGTCTTTTAGCAAAAATATGTCTGTGGTTGGCTCGCTGTGGCTGAGGTGTGCAGGTGATCCTTTCCTGATATTGCTGCTGTTGGTTTCCATGTACCCAAGGTGCTACGGAAGGCAAGCTGTTTCTAATCCCGCAGCCTTGGTCCAATAGGCTCTGAGCTATTGCTAAACCACCCCCTGATTAGTTGTGATATAGGTAATAGGGTTAAGAAATGGATTTGAACCGACATGTTTTCACTGAGGCTGAGCTAAAGCATGGCAGTGATTTATAATTGGGTGGGATTATATCAGACCCTCTGCATTTCTACTACAACAATGGGGAAGAATGAGCTTTTATTTTATATATATATATATATCCTTTGGAGGTTAGTGAAAAGGCACAAAAGCCATATCTGAATTAAAGGTTTAACAAACATTATAGTGTATTTTATTAGTCTGCAGTTTGCCACAAGCAGTTTTGTCACAGGATCAACAATCTAAGTCTGTTTCAATACAACAATATATACTAAGAAAATTCGGAACCCATTGAATATGTATGTCGTCTTGCTGTCAAACACTGTCCGACGTTCAAGTCCTACGGTGCCACGCAGTGGCTTTATAGTACCTCTGATTAAATGGCTTGTCTTCGGTAGCACAATGGGCCTGGGTGGGCTTCGGAATGGGTGGTTGTAGGGGTGGTGGGTGACGGAGGAATGGAAAGGATGACGCTGACTCGCAGATCTGTCCCCAGATGGTGGCCCCTAGCGAAGTGCTTGGTTGTCTGCAGAATGTACCTTGAAGGATGTAAAATGTTGTCTCGCTTTCTCTCTCTCTCTCCTCTCTCTCTCTCTCTCTCTCTTTCTTTTTTAATTTGATCTCACCATCTCGCTCTCTCTCCCGCCAGATTGTATCAGGATAGACTGTAATCTCAGTAAGTGGTTCTTATAATTTATTACGACCTCATGTTGCTACTGTGTCTGACTGTCCCTTTCAGAAATGCTTTCTCCATACTTACATGCGAGTCAATCGGTCAGATCAACTCTCGTTTGTTTTACGAAGACCTGTTCTGTTGCCCAGGACCATTCTGTCACTATCAGTTGTGTGGTGTTGGTTTTTAATCAGTCCTCCTTGGTTTTCACAATTCCCTGTCTCATTATTCTGCTGCCTTTACTCGGTTCTCGGAATCCACTCAGGGGTTTTCATTTTCCATTGCGTGATGTCGTTTTTCTCATCAGTCCCCTCTCATTTTCTCCTAAATTCCCCTCTTTTAGTTGTTCCCCCACGCCGACGCTGCCCGTTTCAGTAACATCCTCGTAGGCATATCCCTTTTGCTTTCCGATTTGCTCATTTTCACCTTCTCCGCTCGTGTATATGTATTCACGCTGGTGAATTCACACTTTTACATGTGACTGTACGCGGTTGACTAAACAAACCGGTTAGACTCCTCCCCTGTGTGCGAGACTGTCTATAGCTGTCTGGGTTGATGACACAGGGTTTTGTCTGTGACGCAAACACATCTCCACCACTATTTCTAGTGTGATGCATTTTAGTCTAATTGTCCGTTACTAATTTGCCACCATCATCATGCTGTCATGATTTTAAAAAAGATATATCTTTTTGACAAGACTATGGGGTGGAAACATGTCATTCCACCACCTAGCAACCTGTTCTGTCAAATATTGGATGCACTCCAATGCCGCCACCTGATTCAGATTGACACGGGGGTGCTGAGTGAATCGTTTCAGGTGTGCCGGTGTTAGAATGTTTAATGTGGAACAAGCGCTCGTTCTAGAGGACAGGGTTCCATGGCGGTTCTATGTAGGGGCACAGCGCCCAAGATTAGATGCCTTCATGAGATCAAACCAGTACACTTCAGTGCATGTCAAGAGAACGACAGCAAACTGTCACTTATACATTGGCAGCCGACAAGGTAAGTGCTATGACAAAGGAAAAACCTGCTTGTGTGCGAGTGTGTGTGTGTGTGTCATTGAGTGCACAAATGTATACTCATTTCTTTGTTTTCTCCCATCATTCCACTCCTGCCCTTAACGAAGTATTATTCTTATTCTACTGGCTGTGTACCAAGATGATGCACCGTGTTGTTTTCTCCGCTGCCGCTCACATGACGCACTAAGAATATAATCCCGTCCATTGGTTTGAACTCGGGGACAATACTGCCAAACTAACACTAGGTGTCACTGTAACACCGGAACACTTGGGTAGCGTCGCAAGGCATTTAGAGGGCGCACTTGGGTGCCGTCTCCTGCAGAGGGCGCACCCACGCACACATGGACACACACCGCAGACACACACGCACAGTCTCCTCTGAATTAGTATGTGGCCTATTTTATGCTGCAGCATGTTGCTTGAATGTGAGGGGGAGGAAGAGCGGTGATGGTACTGTAATACGAGGGGATGTGCAGGGACAGTTGTCCCACGGTAAAAACAACTCCAGTCAGACCATGACCAGGTTGATTAGCCTGTGGAAACCCGAACGGATCCACTAAGCATATACACCTAATCATCTACTGCACGTGACGATCCTAAACTGGGTGTTTTGTAAGAGCACTTTGTGAAAACTGCTGATGTAAAAATGGCTTTATAAATACATTTGATTGATTTATTGATAAACCAGCCCCTTTATATTGAACACTGGATGGCAAAGCCAGATCCACTGCTTATGTTTCTCTCTGACAATACAGCAAATTCTTCCGTACAGCTTTATTTGGAAAGCATATCGGATGGGTGCGTTGGTGATAGAAGAGAATCCAGCTGTAGGACCTCAGTGCATGGTTCTCCCATTGAAGCCTGAGCCATTTACTCCATATCTCATTTTGTTTCTAAGTCCTTTCTTGAAACCCGCAAACAGGCCGCAGCCCAAACTGCGTCTCCCATACTGCAACATTCCCTAATGGAATGGGGTGATATTGTGGTCAAATTCTGCCCTCAGTCACGTCCTGTGTTCCACTGAGGTTAATTTAACATGAAGTGAATCAGAAACAGCCTGTCAGGTTAGCTCGGCTGTTAAACTGATGGATTTGGATGGAGGGGGACGTTCCAGCTGCTAACAGCACCTCTCCTGCTGGGTTAAGATGTGTTGTGACGTGTGAAGGAGAACTTGGCACCAACATGAACCCTTTATCAATGTCACGCCTTTTGACCTCTTTGGCCGGAATCCCGCAAGTACATACATTCACAGAGAAACAGAGCATGCGCATGTATGCACTTTTTTAGACACACTCTCTCACACACACACACACACACCACAGCCTGAACAGTGGAAAACGCATGCCAACGCAACAGTTGGCATCACTGTGAGGTCTGCACCATGTCACACCCGTCACCCCGTAACACAGGAGAGATGTGGAGAATCAGGGCAGAAGGGGGAAAACCATGGAAGGGACGTAGAAGTAGAGACAAGCAGTTCACGATTTGCCCCTTCGCCACGGTGATACAAGACAAGTGGATTTGACATGCTTGTTACCACATTATTAGACCCAAGTGAAACAGTTAAGGTACATTTACATTTTGTCTCTAAGAATCCCTAAGGGATCCCAATGTTTTTTATACCATCTTTTTGAGAAACATATATAACTCGTATTCTGGTTTCCTCTGATTCGGTGTATTCTTTAAAATAGTATTGTTTCCCATTGTTTATTTTAGCATTGACTAGTCGTCATCACCTGTGTTGTGGACATGAGTACCTGCATATGCAATGGTCTACTGTACTTAACACCTAGGTGATATGTGTAGTCAGTGATTGACACTTTCCCAGTGAATTTCCCGGTGAAACTAGGCACGGCTGTGTTAAACGGAGTTGCCTGGATACGAGCGGTTGTGTTCCTAGTCTGAACTACGGTGGAGTTAATTTGAAGTTTGGGCGGGTGTTGACATTAGGATGCAAAATAGTTCTATTTCACTCTGATGAAATATATATTTTTTCTTTTAAGGCAATTTAACGCTTGAGTGGAGGAGAGAGCTTAATTCAACATTCTCTTCATCCTCAACTCTTGAAAGTCATTACCAGCAGCCTACTGTAGACTAGGTATTAGGACAATTGCCTTCATTTCTAAACCAATTGCAATCAGGTATATTACAAATTATGAGTAATTGTAACAAAATTATTTTCCTGATGCACAAAAACCTACTTTTTCTCTATGTTTATAATATACCATAATATAATATAATATACCGGAAAAACAGAACCTTTACAAATAATTTTCAAAGTTGAGGAGATTCGTTTTATTCAAAGCACAAACCTTTCCAAGAATGCATGAAATCCAGGACATTTTAAATGAGATATTTTTGTATATTCTAATTATACATAAATATATTTTTTGTCATAAATGAATTCTATTTATTAGACAGTTTTAATGTTTGAGACAAAACAACATGCAGGCTGGACGCTAAGATTCCAAATTACCATTTGCCCTAAGATAACATGCAGCTCAGAAACCTATACATATTCCACAACACATGCCTCTGGTTTTAATTAAATGGATATCTGATAATGCTTGCAACTCTGTATCCTGCTTGTCCATAGTCCCAGAAGATCAACAGCTTTAGAAATACTAGCTACTGTGCGTAGCTACTGCAAGGTCCAAAACTGTAGTCTAAGTTAGAGGTAGCCACTGTCAGAATGCTTCTTTTAAGTGTCATCTTGCCATTATAATTTAAAGGCATCTAAGCTCTACTGCCGAAGGGTCAACTTCGTCACGTGACCAGTTTCCTGACTGGTTGCTGAATATTATATGTTAGTTAGTGACTTTCAATAGCCATAAAAACATTTTCTCTCATTTTGTATACCTATTGTACATGTATATGACTAACAATTTATGAAGTGCAGACAATTAAGTTTGTCTGTATTTGTATCAATCATCAAAAAACGGCTTTATGTTTGTAAATGCCGATCCTATGTTTAAATGTTTTTATATTGACGCGTGTACCACTTCACTGCATAATGAAAATACCAACACAAGCAACATGTGTATTTGACCGAGGTAATGAACTGTACATCAATCAGCAAAGCAAATTATAAAACGGCGCCGTTGTTTACAAAATAAGTGGTAGATGTCAATAGTTGCTGAAATCCAGAATCCATACGATTGACTTGGCGCCCTTATTGATCTGAAAAGGCTGTGAACAGTATTTTTCTCATAGAAATGTGTATTTCAAAAATAACGGTCTAAAATAAATTTTGTTAAAATGACGAACAGGCCGCACGAACTATGACAAGACGTCAACCCTCAATCAATCAACTCTGAGGGTTTTTGAAGTGGAACATACAATTTGCCACCTTTATATAACAAACATTGTTGTTTTAGTTATAGATCTGGAATTAGATTTGTTTGTTCGTGGAGATGACAGTACATTACTCGTTGTACAAAACACATATGCATCCCATTGTGGTGTGGACGCCTCTGAGAGTGTGACTTGTTTTGGGGTTTGAATCCTTAGCACCCTGCCTACATGTTGTAGGAATTTCAGTAGACCAGCATAGCGACCGTAGTGAACAAAGCTGGGCTGGAGAACCTTAGTAGACCTTGGCTGAAGTAGGCTTTGCGGTGCTTCCTTCCTTATTTTGCTTCATACCAGTGGCTGCTTTTCCTTCAGACGTATGAATTGTACACCTGCAAACACAAACGAACAAATGAGCTGCAAATAATAAACGCACACAAGCTGCATTCAGGATCGGAGATAAAACATGTCATAACATTACACATTTTAAAGATTGAAGACATTTTGGAAAAACATGTTCACAAAATGTTGTCTCGTTTAATTTTCTAAGATTTTCCACTTGCCGCATGTTTAAATATGAAATGAACCAAATGCTTCTTAACATGTTAAACAGAAATGACCTAATAAAATAGGGCTTTGAAGTACAAACTTCAAAGGAATACGTAATCAGAGCCATTTCCTAACTAAAGATTAAATTAAATGAGCTTGAGTGTGTATGTGTGTGTTTTCAGCATACTATATGCTTGCTTGCATGTTTGTCAAAGTCTTACGTATGTAGAGTATGTCGTTCGTTAAAATGTATTCCAGAACTTGCATGTCAGTAAACATTAATGCTCGTTGCAATTCAAAAGCAGTTGAATGAATTGCTTCCAATCGGTTTCTCAGCGGTGTCAGCAATTTGTGCCGTGACGTTCATGTGATCCTAATGGTCTCGACCGGTGCCATCGTGATATGTGGGCACAAAGATATATCAGCCATATATCAGCTATATGCAAGCTCTTGGTATCTCCTTGTTCTGTCTCTCACTCTTAACAACAATACATTTTCAGTTAATAAGGCAATGCATAGGCTCATCGTTTCCGTACATCTTCTGAAATGTCCCTTCTGTAAGTGTCTCGAATGCTGTCCCAGCATTAAGGGAAAATGTATCTCTAGTGAAATTGCGATTATTCAGTGTTTCTCATGTTTCATGGTCACACATCCCCAAGAGGGGAGGGTGCAGTGTGAGTCTCCTGGTGACCTTCTAGCAAGGATGGGTTGTGCGGAATGTACTGAACGTCTGCAAATGGCCTCTCCTTCATCTCTGTCAGACCCATTACCTCACAATACTCACCTGAAACAGAGAGGCAAGGGAGAGAAGAAAGAGAGAATGTATCTCAGAAAAACATAGAGGACGAGGGATGAGAAACATTAGAGAGTGATAGTGTGTCTCAGAGATACATAGAGAACGAGGGATGAGAGACAGAAGAGGAGATAATGTGTCTCAGAGATACATAGAGAACGAGGGATGAGAGACAGAAGAGGAGATAATGTCTCAGAGATACATAGAGAACGAGGGATGAGAGACAGAAGAGGAGATAATGTGTCTCAGAGATACATATAGAACAATGGATGAGAGACAGAAGAGGAGATAATGTGTCTCAGAGATACATAGAGAACGAGGGATGAGAGACAGAAGAGGAGATAATGTGTCTCAGAGATACATATAGAACAATGGATGAGAGACAGAAGAGGAGATAATGTGTCTCAGAGACACATAGAGAACGAGGGATGAGAGACAGAAGAGAAGATAACGTGTCTCAGAGATACATATAGAACAATGGATGAGAGACAGAAGAGGAGATAATGTGTCTCAGAGACACATAGAGAACGAGGGATGAGGTCAGAGGAAGACCAACACAAACGGCAGACTAAAAGCGTAACTGAAGGGAGATTTAAGGAGAGTGGCACGATGCCTGTGGAGTATCATTCTCCTAATCCCCCTCCCCTGTATCGTGGCACCAGGACAGCCCGATGCTGTACCAGTCTCGATGCTCTACCATCTTTTACAGTACTGAGGCTTTCGGCTGTGTCTCAATATGTATTCCCTTTCTTGTACATTTTGGAGTCAACCAAGTGCAAGGATTTCACAGGCTTTCAACAGAAATAGACATTATGTATTTCAAGCCATGCCAGGTCTGTTATCATGAAGACACCACGCAACCAGACGCCTTTACAGTGCTGGGAAACCTATTTTGTCTCTTAGTATTCAAACCTCGTGGTGAGATGGCAGCCGTTCCTACCTAACAGGCCGACCGGGGGACGGGTTAGGTATGGGCTCGTTATGGGAGGTGTAATGAGAGGAGAAACGGCACATTGCCACTGTCTAGGTTCATATTGCCTCAGCAGAATGATGGGGTCTCCAAGGGCAACTTGGGGCTGCTTCGGGCCAGGAGACGCTGTTCCAAATCAACTAAATCTACCAGGAGAGGGATAAATAGATGAAGAGGAGGGAGACTGAGATGGGGAGAGAGGGGGAGGACCGACAGAGAGATGAAGATGAGTGATGTGAGTGAGGTGAAATGAGCGCCGGGAGATGAGATGAATGAGATAAGATGATTGAAGTGAAAGAGTGAGGTAAGATGAGTGAGATAAGTGTGATGAGTGAGAGTAGATGAGTAAGATGAGTGAGAGTAGATGAGTAAGATGAGTGAGAGTAGATGAGTAAGATGAGTGAGGGGAGATGAGTGATTCATACCTCACCTCCTTCACTATTAGGATAGATTGGGCTTTCACTTGACACCTCCTCTCTCTCATGTTCCTCCTCCGGGTGGCTCGGCAAGGGATCTGCATCTTTTATCGCGCCACGCGTGCTAACAGTCTCCGCACGACTTCCAGCGAGGGCGGAGGTTGCCGAGGCGCTGGCAGCCCCGTCGCCCTGGTCTCCCTCTCTCATCTCGATAATTGGCCGAGAGGGTCGCTACGGCGACGAGCGGCGGATAATCGTGGCTGGGGACGGTGTCCTCGAGCGACTGCCGTGGCGACCCGTTTCCGGTGGGAGGGAGAAACGCGGCCCTGTTCTCACCACGGAGAGGAGTTGGAGAGAGAGAGGAAGTGAGGGCTGTCCGCTATCTGCTGTTCATCGCATCTCTACTATTGGTGGACGCGGTTGTTCTTAGCACACACACACACACAGCCCTGCCATTGTCTGACTGCCCTGCCATTGTCTGACTGCCCTGCCATTGTCTGACTGCCCTGCCATTGTCTGACTGCCCTGCCATTGTCTGACTGCCCTGCCATTGTCTGACTGCCCTGCCATTGTCTGACTGCTCCAGACACTTCATATGGTACACGCCGAGGAGTCACATGGTCAACGTGACGGTCAGGCCAATCCTCACCCCTTGCGGAAAGGACAACCAGGGAGATCTCTCATAGCAACCGCCTCCTACAGCGCCTAGAGTCACAGTTCCGCCTGGACCGAATTAAGTGACGGTCCAGGTCCACCCCGATGGGTTATGGATCTGTCCGTCACACACCGCCGGATCTCAATCACCGTGCCTCCGATTAAACAGTGTTTTTTCGCCAGTTAATAAGGCACATTTTATCCACCTCAGAACCACCTGGGCCCTAATAAATATTGCCTCACAGCGCGGACAGAACCGCAGTTATGTGAGACCCATACGCGACGGTACGACACTCTATCCCCCTCAGCTTTGTGACCAAAAAATGGCTTTCCATTTGAGTGGTGCTGGGTTTCATTTTTAACTAAGGCTCTCCACAATCTGAAAGTCAATGAGCTGGGTCAACACTGTTGGTGGTCGTGAATCATCACAATGTACCCGTGTGTCTTTAAGGTGATATTTGCATAGCCCAGCCGCCTCTATGAATTTAATTTTAGGCCCATACATATGGAGTGGTTGCAGCTACCGTCCAGTGATTTGAGATATTGGGTTACAGGGTTTGTGACCAGGGGGTTTGCTGAAACCCAGGCATACTGTTACACAGCAGAATCAGGAAAAACCCAACCAGAACACAAGCAATGAGGCGAACATAACATTGTAAAATCTGTACTACACAACAATACAATGTGGAATATTGTATTTTGATAAAGAACACTGCTAAACCCTTGGTGTGGTGCTCGAGTGTGCTTTTACATACACCAGTGTAGTGTGGTGGGTCCAGTGGTGCTTAAGTGTGCTTTTACATACACCAGTGTAGTGTGGTGGGTCCAGTGGTGCTT
>JACXGK010007346.1:0-25800 GCA_016801125.1 Novumbra hubbsi | reverse complement strand
CAAACCGGTTCCACGGGGGGCCGAGTGTCTGCAGGTTTTTGTTTTCTCCTGTTAATTGGTTCCCAGTTCAGACCTACACAACCAGGTGAGGGCAGAAACTAACCAATTAGTGACATAATTATTCAATCAAGTACAAGGTGAGAGTGAAAACCTGCAGACACTCGGCCCTCCGTGGAACCGGTTTGACACCCGTGGTGTAGATAGTATGTCCTGGTATGGAGGGTATTTGTCTTGGTGTAGATGGTATGTCCTGGTTTGGAGGGTATTTGTCTTGGTGTAGATGGTATGTCCTGGTATGGAGGGTATTTGTCTTGGTGTAGATAGTATGTCCTGGTATGGAGGGTATTTGTCTTGGCGTGGATAGTATGTCCTGGTATGGAGGGTATTTGTCTTGGTGTGGATGGTATGTCCTGGTATGGAGGGTATTTGTCTTGGCGTAGATGGTATGTCCTGGTATGGAGGGTATTTGTCTTGGTGTAGATAGTATGTCCTGGTATGGAGGGTATTTGTCTTGGTGTAGATAGTATGTCCTGGTATGGAGGGTATTTGTCTTGGTGTAGATGGTATGTCCTGGTATGGAGGGTGTTTGTCTTGGTGTAGATAGTATGTCCTGGTATGGAGGGTGTTTGTCTTGGTGTAGATAGTATGTCCTGGTATGGAGGGTATTTGTCTATTAATATGCAAACCAAAATAAGTCTATCTAACTTTTTATTCTCTCTCTCGTAATGTTAACAAGTCGTCCATCTTTTTCTCACTCTTCCATATCTCTCTCTCGTCTCTCCCTCCCTCTAATTGAATCTCCTAGCACAGATGTGCCAGTGACAGAGGATGAAATGCCCAGTGCTACCAGACATGTTGTTGGTTGTGGGGCCCCTTTGACCAGGCCCCAGCTACCACACTCTGACACTCCCACACACGTCTCCAGGCCCCAGCTACCACACTCTGACACTCCCACACACGTCTCCAGGCCCCAGCTACCACACTCTGACACTCCCACACACGTCTCCAGGCCCCAGCTGGTGGTATTCATGGGCCCTGTCATTTCCACAAGTGGAGGTCTGGTGTCTGCTTCAGTTGCAGTCCACTTCATCTTTAAGTTAATCTTCTATCGGCAATGTTTAACAACTTGGAACAGTCAACTGCATAACCAGATAGAAAATAAAGACAACATTATGTCTAATGGGATTTTTTTATTGTTGCCTAGGGTGTTTTTCCTGGGAACTTTAAAAAATTTAAACAAAAGTCAGGGACGATCCATTTTCCCAATTGAAAAGTAGGTCTTTTGTACATTAAACATGTCAGTTTATATATTTAATAAAAATGTAAATCGACTAAACTCTCCTCAGAAATCACAATAACGAATGATTTCTTTTTCAATCAACAATCCTCTAAGGTATTTCTACTCCATCAGGTTCAAGCTGTTTATCTCCACCAAGTCCACTGAGCGATGGGCCCGTTTCATTATTGCGCAATGCCATGCTACGCTCATTCCTCCAGACAGGTGACGGTACCGTTAATTTCCAGTCAAATAACCACAGCTTTCTGGGCTTCATTATACTGGCGCCAACGCGTCGGGCCAGATGGGCGTAGTGAGGCAGAGTTGTCCATGCGTGTGTGTGCTTGGGGGGAGGGGGTTCAGCTCGTGCAATGGCCCACCAACCAAGAAGCTTTGTTGTTTTTTCCGGAAACACTCAATGAGTCACACTTAATCACAGCGAACATGCAGGAAGCTCGCACCCACTGACAGGACGTCAGCACGGGAGAAGAGATGCACACAGACACTACCTTGTATGTAAGTGCAGAAGACAAGAAGACTCTCTAGAACACCTACAGGTCGACACACAATCATGCATGCAGCGGCTTGCCCACAAATTTTAAAAGGAAAATAGACACCCCGTCTGTAGTCGGGTATGGTAGACTGAAAATAGGCACAGCTGATGTAGTGGCATTACTCTCCACTAAAATGTGCTTGTCGAATGGCATATGGTGAACGGAGAATGTTCAGTAAACCGAACTCGGACGTAGCAAGTTGTGACCATCATTAATAAGAGGATTCCAAAACAATTACTGACAAGATACTCTAAAGAGGGAGGAGCTTAAATGGGGGCAGTGACCAGGACATCAGGTGAGGCGAACAAACAGGTGTTCTAAATTAGGGAGATCTGACTGGAACGGCAGTCTGGCCAGCACTTGACTGGAGGTCTGTCAACAGCTGGGCTGCTGTTGTGTGTGGAGGATGTGTTGAGTGTCACATTGAGTTGGGCTGTTAGTGTGTGAAGAAAGGATGCGTTGAGTGTCACATTGTGTTGGGCTGTTAGTGTGTGGGTGTAACAGGTCCAGACAATAACTCTCAGTGGTATATATTAATCATCTGGGGGTGGCATTTAGCCTGCTGAGGGGGAAAACAATATTCTTTCTAATCTCTAAGAAGAGAAAAATACTATTTTGTGTGTGTGAGTGTGAGAGAGAGCGAGACAGAGAGAGAAAGGAAAAGGTTTTACTATTTACTGTAAATAGAGACCAAAATGTTCACAAACCGTACTTGAACCAGGAACATTCTACCTGTCTCCATTTTGAAAGGTAATTTCTTTCCAGCACTCTCCCTCTGTCCAAGCACTCCCTCCCAACCCCCCTCCCCCATCCTTACCTCCCTGTCATTGTCTCTCTTTCCTCACGGATGTCTTTGTTCCAGTACCTCCATACCCGGTGAAGGCTAGACCCTGTCAGCCCCCGTACCAAGGACGACACAGAGACAGATGGAGACCGTCTGTGTGCCAGGTGGCACATCATTCCCTAATAGTGTACCCTAGTACCCTAGTCCCCATAGGTCATGGTCAAAAGTAGTGCACTGCGTTAGGCGTAGAGGGCCATGCGGGACGCAGGCTATACAGCAGGGTGCTGAGGTGGCGCTGGCAGAAATCGCTCCAATTAACACCCACTCCTGACTAGCAAGTCTCTTAGAAGATCTGGTCTCCGTCTGGTGGAGCAACGTCTGTGAGTGTGTGTTTGTCTGTGTGTGAGTGTGTGTGTGGTGGAGTGCTAAGCTGGCATCGCTGTTCTCTTGGCGTGTTCTGGTTCCGTATGCTCTCTGTCAGGTGAGGTCAGCTGTTTACTCACCCATGTCCTCCCACTGGAGGTGAGGAGCTGGTGATGGGGAATAACCCGTAAGAGCCCGGGTTCCTTACGGTTGGAAGCAGTGCCTTCTGAGACGATGGGAAAATGCACTGGCTGGTTGAAGGCCTGTTTGCACTAGAGACACTTGCGTGCACAGCAGTTTGTACAGACTGAAAGACGTGTAAGATATTGGAAGACGACCTGCGACACTTGACATTTTTGTCCGTTTGTACTATTTAACTAGATATCTCTTGTGCCAATCTTTCAGAAGTCGTGTTCATCTGAATACATTCAGTGTGGTGTAGAAACGCTCTTCTCAATGACATCTTGGAGGCACATCTGCCCTGAAGGCAGAATTAATTAAAGACACTGCATTTGAAATGGTGACAATTTGGTTAAATGTGAAGTGTAGGTTAAGCTTTGGGATTGGGACGAGGAGCCAGCCAATCACATACATTTTGGAGGTACCCCAGAGATCGGCGTAAGAGAAACTCCCACATGCATTGATGTTTCGAGAGGAGCTGTCTCCCATAGCGTTGGCTAACGTATGCTACAACACTTGCACATTTAAGTTTCTCATGGTCCCATCTATCGATCTGTCGCTCAAATAGATTTTTTAAATGTTCAACTCTGTTTCCATATACTGTTTTGAGGCGGATATATTGGACTACTAAAAATAACAACAAACTAAGTTCTCAAAAAGTGTCTTGATACAATGCTTCTAGATCAAAATGTCTAGCTTCAGTTCCCAGACAATATTTTGGTCTGGAGGCAGAAGGACTCAGATGTGTCTGGAGATGAGTGTTGCAGGCCAGAGCAGAGGCTGTTTGTCTGAGGTATTGGTTAAGGGTGAATGTTTACCACACCAGTTTCTTAACGGTCAGCAGGACTCGGACAACACAGTGGTATTGTCAAACATAACTCCACACTGTGCCAGCAGCTAAACATTAGATACACCTTGTCTTCCGATCAGGGATCATTACTATGATGGGCTACACACTCACTCCCAGAGAAATATGGTGTATTCTGCAGATTTGCAATGCATCCAAAACATCCCCCACACTTAATACACACTCATCTTCTTGTGCCATGTAGCTCGCCTGCCTTCCCTTGCCTGCTCTTATTGAAATGACATTCTCTTGTGTCTGAGAGAGAGAGAGGAGCAGAGAAAGAGACACACTCCACTGATAGCGAGACACGGCTCCTTTTGAACTTCCTGTCCACTCTACTCCCCGAACCAGTGAGAGGAGGACAGTGTGAGGAAGAGATGGGAGGCACGTACCAGCCAGTCCCTGGTCGTGTGGAACGATTTGGTGTGTAGCTTTCCTCTCCTCTTTTTCTCCAACAACACTCCAAGCGTGCATTCTCAATTGCTCTCTGTCTTCGGTGCTGACACGAGTCCTCACACAGAATCCAAACAGACAGCTCAGAGTGGAATGACTGCCGCAGGCTCGGTGAGGAGGACCGAGTGAGGTACTTCAGGGGATGTTAAAGAGTGAGGAGGTAGAAGGTAGACTGGGGAGAGAGACTGAGAAAGGCTAGGTCGCAGACACACGGCTGTAGTAGGTGTAGGATACAGGAAATAAGGATGTCTTGGACACAGAAGAGGATAACCACTACTGAGAGGCAGACTGACTACTGAATGAGACACAAAGAAGATGCAGACTGACTACTGGATGAGACAGACGAGAGGCAGACTGACTACTGGATGAGACACAAAGAAGATGCAGACTGACTACTGGATGAGACAGACGAGAGGCAGACTGACTACTGGATGAGACACAAAGAAGATGCAGACTGACTACTGGATGAGACAGACGAGAGGCAGACTGACTACTGGATGAGACAGAAGAGAGGCAGACTTACATCTAAACGAGATACAAAGAAAAGGCAGACTGACTACTGGATGAGACAGAGGAGAGGGAGACTGACATCTAAACGAGACACAAAGAAGAGGCAGACTGACTACTGGATGAGACAGAGGAGAGGCAGACTGATTACTGGAAGAGACTGAGGAGTGGCAGACTGACTACTGGAGGAGACAGAGGCAGACAGAGGAGAGGCAGACTGAGGAGAGGACACAGTGATCAACGTGGAGGTGTTACATGACACGTCTCCCCCAAAGTCAGCTAGCTGGCTCACACACTCCCGTTATCCGGGGCTATCACTTTTCCTCCACGCCTTCCCCCCACCCAACCCCCATTCTATTCGCTCTGCTACTCCCCTGCTCTTTGTGAAGCAGCGGAGTGCCAGCTCACACACACACACACACACACAGGCATGCCTGCTGAGGCAGCCGAGAGGAGAAGGCATCACTCGTTCTCTCCCTCCGTTCAGGAACTGTAGGGAAGGAAAGGAGGCTTCCGGGAGGTTTGTGGAGACGCTCGCTGCTGCAGTGGGTTTTGTGAACGAGATATTTTCGGGGAAAAGGGTTTTTGTGGGGCTGGCAGAGCCACTAGCTCTAGCTACTGTATTCTGGGTACTGTATTCCGGGTACTGTATTCAGGACTGTAGAGGAAGTATACAGTGAAGCTGAGCACACGAAACACTGCCCGTTATCCACTGCTATAGAGTGACTGGAGAGGAGATTATAGAGAAGAGGAGGGCAGAGGTTTGTAAAGGTAATTGTCAGGAGACGTTTTGTTGCTTCATGGCCTGAGGCACTGCTTCTGCAACGGAGAGCTACAGCGAACAAGGTGGTGTTGTTGAGCGGGCAGGGTTGCTTTGTCCGGAGGAATGGAGCGCTTCTTGGGCTTTGTGAAGCAGATTGGAAGGTCCAGGAGACGGAAGGGGAAAAAGTACCGACCAGAGGAGGACTATCACGAGGGATACGAAGACGTGTATTATTACGCCTCTGAGCACCTGCAAAGTAAGTCACCCAGGGAGGGAGGGAGGGAGGGAGGGGGGGAGGGGGAGGATGGAACGGCAGCATAAAGGATCTGTATAGTTTATCAACAAAAGGAGGGAGAGAGAGGGAGAGAGCTTAACGTTGAAGGGAGGCTAGTTTGTACTGTACAATAAATGAATGAAGGAGGAAATGTGCAGGGCTGTTATTGTGTTGTGACGATGATCTCTGGGCCAACCAGGGAGGCCCACTACTGCTGTGGAGACAAACGAGCAGCTTACCAACAGATTATAGCCTCCTAGACTGGTCTGGATGGATGGTTGCGTGGAGAGGATACCTATGTGTTGCTGTGGCCCACATGGATCTGTAGTGACTGTACTGTGCTGTACTCCTGCAAGGCTGCTGTGGCACCGTGTCAGGTGACCCGCAGGTTTTGGGTTTCTATTGGCTTGGGTCGAGTGTCCCTGGGTTAGATGATGCAGTTGGTCCCAAGCAATCTACCCGAGGCAAGGCTACGGTTAAAACAGGGAATTCACCATGTGTTCCCCAGTGTTAACATAACTTGTTATTTCAGGGTCACTTGCAAGCCCATAAAAGCGGAAAGGTGACATAAAGCAAGGACATTAGAATCCCTGCCCCCTATTTTCCAGAACCCTTGCTGATCGGTGCTTCGTTGAGCAAGGTATACCTAACGTTTCTGGGATGTACAGTTGTCCCATCTTGTTGCAAGGTATAAGCCAGTTAGTGTAAATAAGTTTATATTTACTAGGCTAGCATCACACTTTACACTCAATCTATATCTTCCTCCAAGGGTTGGAGCCTGTCCTCGTGCAGTTCAGTAGCCAGCCAGTGATGTGTTGAATGGCACAGGTCAAGAGGGTAACGGGGTACTCCTACCTCGATGTTTCAGCTAGTATGCTAGCATGCTGCGCGTTTTTGTCTGGCATGTGGCTCTGCTTGCGTGAAGAAACGGGAAACGTGCGCAGGCTACTGCTGTTCATTTATAATCAAAGGTACTGTACATGTTGCTCTTTGTCTCTGTCTAGATGTGTTCGTCTCTACCCATCTCTCTCTCCTCTCTCTGTGTGTTCAGTGTCTTAGTAAAGGTGCAGGAGAGGATCTGGCAGACTTGAGTGACTCAATTACAAGACTGGTCCCATTGATCTAATTTCCCTCGGGGGTTGTGGGTAATGATAGGAAAGACATGTCTGTATCTTGTCATTAGCAACTCAGTATTCCAAAACATTCCACAGTGGTCCTGGAGCGGTTCCCCCAACCCTTATTTAGAAGTGCGTTCTTCAAGCAAGTCTTTAGAACCCCAGGGAGTTTGTAATGCAGGTGTTATCCCAGAGCGGTTACCTTATACTCTGTCCGCTCCGCCGTCACTTGGAGACATAGGGTAAGAAAGTCTGACTCAAAGGATTACTTATAAAACCCAGTACCTAGACAACAACCTACATAAACAACCCAGTACTTATACCAACCAGGACCCAGACAACCCAGTTCCTAGTCAATCCAGTACCAAAATGCCCAGTAACATCACCTCGTTCCCAAACTCTGTTGATTCAGCTGGCTCGGAGTCTTTGTCCGATACTGGTAGTTAAGTGTGACAGATAGACGCACTCATCCACTGCGGGCATCCAGGAAATGAAGGGCTTTTCAGGAAGTCAGCAGGGATCCCCAGGTATCCCGCTGAGTATGATGGATTAGCTAGCTAGCTAGCCGCTGTGTGGCGGACGAGGCGCCGACGCGTCACCACGACTGCCTTCTTAATGACAGAACAACTTTCTAAATAGTACAGTTTCCTGGTTTCTCCCTGCCTCACCTCAGCGTCACTGGCGTGGCCTCGACATGCCGGGGCATGCTTGACCCGCAGCTTGGAGAGGGTTTCCCACCTGGGCATGCTTGACCCGCAGCTTGGAGAGGGTTTTCCGCCTGGGCATGCTTGACCCGCAGCTTGGAGAGGGTTTCCCACCTGGGCATGCTTGACCTGCGGCTTGGAGAGGGTTTCCCGCCTGGGCATGCTTGACCTGCGGCTTGGAGAGGGTTTCCCGCCTGGGCATGCTTGACCCGCCACTTGGAGAGGGTTTCCCGCCTGGGCATGCCTGACCCGTGGCTTGGAGAGGGGTTTCCCGTCTGGGCATTGCTGACCCGCGGCTTGGAGAGGGGTTTCCCGTCTGGGCTTGACTAAATTGAGCCATCTGTCCACCACACACTCTCTTTGGGTGATTTCACTCAATGGTCAAGTCCCAAAATGGATACCAGTTCCAGAGGCAAACCAGACTCCCGGGGGAACTACGCAGCTCGAGGGGGGTGGAGCCCGGCCATCATTCATGACTCCACCCACACTCACTGACCTCCATCAGCAACATTGACGTTGCCATTGTTTAAAAAATGTGCGCATTCCTCTTCTAACATTTGTCTGTCTTTCTCCCCTTGATTTAGATGTTCACAGTGAGGCATCCATGTCTTCTCTCCCTCTGAGACAAAAAATCCATATGTGTTCATAGCTGTGGAACTTAGGCAATTTCCCAAAGAGTGTTGTGCCCCCCCCCCCCCCCATCTGATATTTATTTATTAACGTAAACTGATTCATGCAATGTTGTCATTGCGTAATCATAGTAATAATATGTCTCAAGTAGCTACAGTACCACCACACCCGCTTTACTGTTGTTTTTTTAGAGTACCACCACATCCTTAGAGTACCATTACATCCTTAGAGTACCACTACGTCCTTAGAGTATACCACATCCTTAGAATACCACCACATCCTTAGAGTACCATTACGTCCTTAGAGTACCACTACGTCCTTAGAGTACCACTACATCCTTAGAGTACCACCACATCAGCTTTGGTGACGCTTTTTAGAGTACCACCACATACTTAGAGTACCACTACATCCGCTTTACTGACGTTCCTTAGATAACATGGATCTGTATTCAGTCGGATATATTTTGGGCTTTGATAAACATTTGTGAAAGCTTAAGCAGTGCTTTGAAAATCCAGCTAATTGGCACAGCTTGAGATGGAGTGAGTCCGAGGAGAATGTGTTATAATAACTGACTATCGGGCTGCCATAGATGAACACACACATAGATAAACACACACACTTGAGCAGGTGGCTGAACTGTGATTAAAAGACACAATAGGATATCGAGGTGTTGATAAGTCAGGCAGAGTTTTTAATTGTAGCACATGGTGTGTGTGTGTGCATACTGTGCACGTTTCATGCTGGCATAGGTGTGTGCGTGCATGATTGTGTGTTTGTTACACAACAGCCACTAATTAACCGGTGTGAAACAGTGACTCCTGGATGTCAGGTTGGGTTTGTGCCTGTCTACCATCCTACCTCCTCCGTCACTCCCCCTTCTCTTCAACCCCTTGTGACCCTTCCTCCATTACCCCCCTTTTCCAACCCCCCCCACCCTTCATCTCTCCTTGAACCTCCCTTACCTCCCTCCCTCTCCCAATCTTTCCCTCCCACCCCCTGCGACCCTCTCTCCCCTTCCATCCTCTCACATACCCTCCTCCCCTACCACCTCCTCCCAAACCCTCTCTCCCCTCCCACCCTCTGAAAACGTTCCTCCCCTCTCCCCCCCTCTCCCCCCCTCCTCTCTCACCCTCTGCTGCCAGGCTCCAACAGGCCTTCATCAGCCACAGCCTATAGCTGCTGAATAATTCATGAAACAAGATTTGAGTCATACATTTATCACATTCCCACATTCATGGAGCCGTGTCGTTTATCGTTCTATGGGTTTTGTTAGTCATATCATGTCTTTAATGTGTGTGTGTTCATCCCCCACGGTTGAAGGATTGCCCTTCTGACAAGCCAGTGCCATGAGATGCACACATCTTATGATGAATTTGAACATACATCAGGGCTGAAGGAGAGAGATGTCAAGTAACGATGGAAAGATGGATGTTAGGACCAGGATCTAGAATGGTAAAGATAAATGTTAAAACCAAGATATAGAATGGTAAAGATAAATGTTAGAGTCAAGATCTAGACTGATATAGATGGATGATAGGACCAAGATCTAGAATGGTAAAGATGGATGTTAGTAATAGGTATTAGAATGGTACAGATCAATGTTAGAACCAAGATCTAGAATGATAAGGATGGATTTAAAACCAAGATCTAGAATGATAAGGATGGATTTAAGACCAAGATCTAGAATGGTACAGATTAATGTTTGGACTCGGATCTAGAATGGTAAAGATGGATGTTAGAACTAATATCTAAAATGGTAAACATTGATGTTAGGACCAAATTCTGGAATGGTAAATATGGATGTTAGAACCAGGATCTAGGATGATCAAATGGATGTTGGAACCAAGATCTAGAATGTTAAAGATGTATATAAGAACCAAGATCTATACTACTGAAGATGGATGTTAGGATGTAAGGACCAAGATGATGATGTTCAGATCTATAGTACATAGGCCAGAGGAACCACCCACTCATCAAGCTGTTTAACCCATTAACACATTTGTTTTGCAGTTGACATGTTGTGGCCCCATGCATCAGATCTGCTCTTTCATTACCAGATGGAATTCCTAATGTCTTTATGTCTGCTTTCTTCTGTCTTTGTATCTGCTGTCTGACTTCGGTAACTGCTGGCTGTCTATGTTTTAGCTGTCTGTCTTTGTATTTGCTGTTTGTCGATGGGGCTGTCTGAATGTATGTCTGTGTATCTGCTGCAGCACACATGTTTTGGACAACTCTAAAACCGTTTCTATATTGTCATCTCAGTCATTAGGAAAACTGTGTTTTCCCTGGTAACTTTGTTTTTTTAAAGATGCATTTCAGGGTCTACTAAATGTAGAACATCTAGTAGTATTTGGATAATTTTTATTAATCATATGCGTGGAGTCTGTTCTCACCCAACTTCATTGTTTATGTTCTTGTCACCCATCAATTCCTTCTTAACCCCCCACGAGCGGGTCTTGGATGAAGTTTGTTTCATTTCAGAGTTAGAGACTTAGTGAGACTTTATTCATAGCAAATGTTTGTGGTGTACGGGATGAACAGATTCCACGGATGTGCCGTGTTGATCCCAAATAAAACCAGACAAAAGCCCTGTTAAGCCGCAAGATAGGGGTGTGCTGCGGAGGACGCCGGGACACAGAGGAACGGGTAGTGATTGTACCCAGAGGAAGGGGCTGGTGGTGCAACAGGTGCCTAGCAGATAGTGCCCAGTGAGTTTCCACACAGCAAAAACACGCAGTGACAGGCTGTACCCCCATTGTAGCCCGTTGGCAGTGGATTTCCTCCAGGAATATAAACCTACCTGCAACCGCTCGCTGCAAACCGACAGTCATTCTACCTCACTCCTTATACAAGAGCAGCCTTTCCACTCAGGGTTATGGGCTTGTTCCGGATCTGGTTAAGTCATACCATCCAAACAATGTACTTGGTGATGCGGAGAGACTCAGGAAGCAGCCGCGATGGAGGCATCCAGGGTCTCTAAGCTTGTTATTGAAGGGAAGGGTAGGGGGTGAGGAGAGTGGCGTTGTGGGCGGAGTGGCGTTGAGGGCGGAGTGGCGTTAAGGGCGGAGTGGCGTTGAGGGCGGAGTGGCGTTGAGGGCGGAGGGGTCGTTGAGGGCGGAGGGGCGTTGAGGGCGGAGTGGCGTTGAGGGCGGAGTGGCGTTAAGGGCGGAGTGGCGTTGAGGGCGGAGTGGCGTTGAGGGCGGAGGGGTCGTTGAGGGCGGAGGGGCGTTGAGGGCGGAGTGGCGTTGAGGGCGGAGTGGCGTTGAGGGTGGGTGGCGTTGTGTTGGGCGGAGTGGCGTTGTGTTTGGCCGTACTGGAACGTGCCAGCCTTCTTTAGGGCAGTTGGTGCTATGTCAGTGTAGCAGACGGGCGTATTTTCAATTAACTGTCATAAGTTCTACATGTCAATCTATGGTGCAGAGAGCATGTGATGCATTCTCTATGTCCAACATTCTATGCATTTACAGTATTTTGCTGGCGTGTGAAACATTTAGGGACCCTGTCAGCGGTTGACCAGTTTAATCCAGGCCGCCTGTAGTGCAACCGGTCTAGAACTGATGCTCGGGAAGGCTGGCCGGTCTGAGACGTGAGCCTCAGCAGACCGCGCACCATTCTGTGTGATTTACAACCCAGGCGCCATTTCAAGTCCCCTCGCAAACGATAGCAATGATTCTCAGAATAAATGTTGTGGGCTGCTGCTGTGTGCCAGCAGCTGTTGTCTTGGCCCGTATGTGTGTGTGTGTGTGTGTGTGTGTGCGTGTGCGTGTGCGTGTTCCGCTGCTGGGTAATTGGGTTTGGCCACTGGTTGTAAAATTGGCGCTGTTGAGCCGAAGAGGGTCCCCAAACAGTGTGTACAACTTTTGACCTCCCTGGATGTGCAGGTATGTGCTCCGTGTCGTCACAGTTCTCCATCGAACTTCAAATTTCATTTTTAAGTGACGTACTGTATGAGGGGGGATTGTGCTTACAGATAATGCACCAACTGTTTAACGTCACAATAAGCATTGAGCCCCAAACACAATGTTTAAATACAAATAGTCCCAGTCTGCATCTTTGACTTCTAACCAGTCAAAGATGTAAGCCCTAACCATAATACTTGACCCTAAGCTCAACCCTTAACCGTAATTACTAAACCCTAACCTTGATGACTTTTATCCATAACACCTATCTCTGTTAATGATATCGTACGCAACCACAAATCTTTGTTGTGAATGTGCAATACTAATATACCCTGTATCAATCAGCCTTTCACTTCACGTAAGCGTTTGCTGTATCTTTTTAATCTTACACATGTAAGTGGTTGGCTTTTATGTCCTCCATGTATGTTTACCTCCCCCTGGACGAACGTCAAATACCAACCTGAGACCAAATATTCATGCTCGGTGTAGAGATTCACTGATTAGAATGCTTCCCAAGGCAAGTCAGACAGAGATCACATTACTGTTTAGCACAATAACAGTTTATTAACATAGATTTTCAAGTAGAGACAGAAAGACACTATCACAAGATCAGTGGGAGTCTGTCAGGGAACCTCCTTTTTGTAAGAAGGTGTGATGACATCTCACCAAATAACTGACATTTCATTACTACATTTCAAACTGTTCTAAACCAGTTTGACTTATTTCCCTTATCAGTTTTACTCTCCACCCTGGAATGTATACAAGAAGACGGTGATCCACTGGCATTTTGTACAAAAACCTTTTGACTTCAATTGTAAAAGTCTTGTCCCTTTCCTAATTACAACACCATTAACATATTTTGCGTTCTTCCTACTTGTCTAAGAACAGGCTCGATGCATTTCCAACCGCCCTAATACTAAACCAGTATCTTGTAGTATTCATTAATACCTCAGGTCAACTGATTTCTACCACACGCCGCTTTAGCCTCAGCTTCCACCCAGGTTTCTCTGTCAGGCCTAGCACGCATGCTGTCATTGGCTGGCTTCAGCTAACAAGGTCGCTTTTCCTTTTTCTCTTTGTTTGGCTGTGGATGGATTTTGTCATCCAGGCCCCACCCACGACAGCTCCCCCAGGATGGACGGGGGATCGGGAGATGAAAGGCTTGGCTTGCAGCCCAGCCTGGCTCTCTGATGTGATGGAGGAGAGGGAGGAGTAACCAAGGATTGATGATGCACTGCATTTTTGCTGGAGTCGTTATGGCACGACCTCAGACCGTCTAGCGCTCTCTCTCTCATCGGACTTAACTGGGTTTTTTTGCCTGGCCTAGCGATGGCTCTCTCTCTCGTTCCGACCAAATAAGTGTCACAAGATGGATTACGTTAAATAATTGAATAATCAGGGTGTTAATTATTAGAGTGTGATAATGCTGCCACGTTAAACAACATTGATGTCACGTTTTTAATTACTCCCGATGGGACTGAATGAAAGTCCCGTCACGAAGCTTCAAACGGTTTCATGGTGTGCTATTGTCTTGAGCCAAACAAAAACCCCACTACTGTTAGATAGCTGACCATTTTGGTTTCTCCTTCATCGAGTGTATAGTTGTATAGTTTTGTGATTCCCTGAGGACAGCCTGCACTCGCCTCTATTGAATCACAATGGCTTGTGTGGAGGTAGCCAAACATGCTAGACATTACTCCGTGTTGACAGAGGCACGCTTTAGGCTCACTCTGACGGGAACAATCAATGTGTCCCTATGTGTGTAGCGGTGTCAGTGTGTGTGTATCAGAGTGTGCGGTTGGGTGGAGGTGGAGGGGCACCTTCGCTGCAGCTACAGAACTGCAGCTTTCCTCCATGCGTCTGTGCTCACAGCGATTACACTACACTGCGTTCGCAAGGGCTTCTCATCGCAATGCTACTGTCTAAAAGCTGATATCGTGGCTTGTTAATACCGCCGACATGGCGTGGTAATCCCGGCAACATGGCCTGGTAATACCGGCAAAATGGCGTGGTAATACCGGCAACATGGCGTGGTAATACCGGCAACATGGCGTGGTAATACCGGCAACATGACAGGTTCATGCCGGCAACATGGCGTGGTAATACCGGCAACATGGCGTGGTAATACCGACAATATGGCGTGGTAATACCGGCAACATGGCTTGTTATTTCCGGCAACAAGGCATGGTAATACCGGCAACATGGCGTGGTAATATTTGCAACACGGCGTGGTAATACCGGCAACATGGCATGGTAATATTTGCAACATGGCGTGGTAATATCGACAACATGGCGTGGTAATATCGACAATATGGCGTGGTAATACCGGCAACATGGCGTGGTAATATCGGCAACATGGCGTGGTAATATTTGCAACATGGCGTGGTAATACCGGCAACATGGCATGGTAATATTTGCAACATGGCGTGGTAATATCGACAACATGGCGTGGTAATATCGACAACATGGCGTGGTAATATTTGCAACAAGCGTGGTAATACCAGAAACATGGCTTTGCTGCGTTGGTGGCTCGTCTCTTTGCTCCCCTTCATGCCGCTTGCGTGTCCCTGTTGACGGTTTAATGCTGCCATCCACCTGTTGACATTGATGCATTAACTAGTCATGTGGTCGTGGTTGTTGTAGTAAGTAGCAGTATTAGTAGTATTAATAGCAGTTGTTGTAGTAGCCGATGCAGTAGTGGGTGTAGGAGTGGTAGTGGTTCTATGGTATGGTATTTAGTAGTCTGTATGCGATGTGTGTATGTGTTGCTCACTTGGATTAAGGAAAATAAATAAGGTAGAGCAAGAATGAGAAACAAAAGTCTATTTTTCTTCTTCAGTCTGCTACTTTATTCCATTCATCATTAAAGTGCATTGTGGAATTGTGATTTCTTGTGGTAAGGACATCAAATGGTAATCACTAACGACAAATCAATGTAATTGTGTGTGTGTGCACACGTCTGCAGGCTACAAATCTTCTTGGTGCAGATAGATAAGTCATCTGGATTGTTTTAACTCTATTGCCGTTTGACACCAACAGGACACAGGCATTTTGTTAGAGAATCAATATGTGATCTGACTGTGTTCTGACATTGACCAGATCGCATCCAAAATATGTCAGATATTGGGGAGAAGCTGTTCTAATTGGGTCAGAGAATTATACATCAGACCTTTATTTCTTCAAAATACATTTAATGCTATGTTTTATTGGCTCGCAAGTCAGACAAATTTGAGTTGAATGAATGTAAAGGTTTAATATGTTTTTAACAAATTTAGGCCTGATTTAGCATTTTCTCTTGCAGCCGGTAATATCAAATACGGGTTTCATGATGTACAGCAGCATTTTTTAAGACGTTGATAGCAAGCTACTGCACGGTCATAAGCAGCTTTCTAAATGCACATACAGTTTTCAGGTATTTCCTAACTGTCATGGTCAAATCCTACTGGGTTAGACAATGGGAGCTCTGTCCAATCAAAGCAACATGTCAAATATGTGTTTAGCCGTGTTTTGCATCGAAAGCTAAAACTAGCAACATATCTGTTTATTGTTGCATGTTTCACTCAATTGCCTCCATCAGCATGTGTGCTGAGCATGTTTAAAAACCCAGTATTTAATATTGATGAATACACCTTAGCAAACGCTGCAGTTCAGCCTAGCATGTCTATGTAATATGGATAGAATATTGAATCGCATTCTTTTGACCAAATATTGCAAGTGCAATTCTACTTTTTTTTTTAACACTTGGCTGTGAGCAGCATGGATAACCTCACTTGTAAAAATTAGAACATAGAAATGAAAGCCTGCTAACCAAATCGCAAAAAAAGACAATTTCCTCCACCATAATATCCGTATTAACATTTGGGATGTTTATTGTCTATACCCTCTGTCAGAGTAAAAAAGCTTCTGAAAATAATGCTTCATCAGAAAGTCGGCAGAGGATCTTCTGCTCCTGACCTACAGTGGAAACGCACCAGACCGGGCCTTGTACACAGTCCTAGGATCATTGCCACAGGAAACAACCACATGAAGCAGTGTTGCAAACGTTCATGTGCCTGTTCACTTCAACAAGAGCTCCGTTCAGAAAACATAGAGAAAGAAACACAGAGGAGAGGGATTAATGCTGAAAGAAGCTGTCCAGAACCAATTTCTTTTCATCACGATATGTCTTGTCTTTAATTGTGATTTTAGAGTCGGTGGGTATTTCGCATCTTTCTACACAGATCCTAGACCACACTGTGTGCACTCTGATCCGAGGGTCATCCGAGGGTCATCCATTTCGTCCAGCAAGTGAAACGTACGCCAGGGGTGGGATACGCGGGCGACCACGTTTTGGGTTTGCGACAGATGGGCTGCAGGGCGCCAATAATGAGAATCCATTTTGAAACGCTGGAAAGCCAAAATCCAATCGAGGCACATAAGAACAGCATCGGTGGAGTCCCATTTCAAGTAGTGTTCAGCCTTGGCAGCACCAGTGCTCGTTATCCTGGTTAATTACATCCTCGGAGCCTCTATCGTGGCTTTTGGATAGCGGTGAAGTCTCCACAGAGATCCCTCTCACTGGCACACTGGCTGCTACATTAGCTGGGATCTATTATTCAATCAGAGCAGCATTAGAGCAGTCACTGGTTGGACACAGGGTAATGAAACCGTACATAGCAAGGGCTTCAAGAAGTCTTTTTTAAAAATGCCCTGCTCTGGTTTCCGACTATCACCTTTTCCTAAAGAGGGATCTGGTGCACACCAGCGGATCTCGATTTATCTACTGCTCTATCGCACATAGAGATGTGAAGTAGTACACACAGGTTTGCCTATATATATATATATATATATATATATGAGGTGCCCAGTTGACAAAATCTTAGACTATTCCTTTGACCACCTTAATAGCTTTTTCATATTTTTTACATTGTTTTATCAGCACTTCATTTGCTAGAATACTTAAGAATTCCCTACACTCTTTGAATTTTGTTTTTCTAAAATCGTTTCAGAATCCTTTGTTTCTGTACGGAAAACAAAATTGTTCTTACTGGCGCCTTAAAGGGTTCTTTAAAATTGTCTCCTATTGGGACAGCTGAGGAACCCCTTTCAGGTTCTAGGTTGCACCAATAGTCTAGTGGCGAAAGTACATGATTGATATGCATGTTCTAGTGAAGCAAAGAACACCGTGATGACGGGCAATCCTGCTGGTTTGACGTGTCTTTAGGTAGGTCCTCGCGGTAGCCTGTTGGTGTGATCTGTGAGTCATGGCTGGTTGCTGGCAAGCTCTTTCTTTATGGTTCAGAGTGAATTAAGTGTTTCTGCCTTTGTACGTGATGCTGCCTGGATGGCAATTATGACTCAAAATCCATTCAACCAAATTATTGACCTCTGCGTGTTTCGTTTAGCCGGCCACAGACACAGTGATTGAGAGTAGGTTTTACACTGTGCATTGACTTGTCTGGTTCATGAAAGGTATTTAACGGTGTGATTGAAGTAGATGTTCTTTTTCTGCTTGCCGTTCATAGATAATGCAGCATTGATCTTTGTGTGTACTATGCTTCAATGTCATTGCATTGGGACAACAACCAAATATCTGTTTGATTTGGGGATTTATCATCCCGAAACCGGTTCTGACCTGTAAGTGACACATTTTTCACAAACTGATTTGGGACATCCGTTTGGCTCCATTGCTTGCGTACTGCTAGAAATGCTTATTTTGAAAAGATCTGCAGAAACATTAGAAAGACACTGACGATAGTGAGGACTATGAAATGTAATGAAACTTAAGTGGTACCAATATTGGCATGGATTATAAGCATGCTAATGTGATGAAAGTAAAGTGGTACCAATATCGGCATGGATTATAAGCGTGCTGATGAGATAAAACGGTTGACCATCAGCGGCTGCTTCCTGTGTTGCACGGTCTGTGTTTAAAGTGACAGATTATCTCACTTAGAGGATGAGGCAGGGCGAAATGGGAGACCCCCCCCCCCCCCCCAGATAATATGGACTTTCTACTGTGAATAAGACTTAGTAAATAGAGTAAAAGAGTAAAAATATGGTAAAAGTAAGTCTTCCTACTCAGAACCCCAACAAATGTTATCAACCTGGGGATTCTAGTCTATAGGTCTGTAAGCATTTTGTGTTGTATTTCCGTTCACTGCAACTTGGTTTAGTTGCTGCTCACGCTAATGGAATAAACACGAAATATCAATTTTATAGTCACCCCAAGACTTCCACTGTCTAGTGCTTTGCATGCAATTTATTATTGAATCAGGGCACGTTTAGAGGAGTCATCAGGTGGGCTTTGGGCAATGAAGCCACAGTGTTTCTGCTCTCACACTGTCATCCCCTCTCTACCAGCACCTATTATCTTTGCTGGTACCCCTCGGCCGATCACGTGGGACCGTTCACTGGGGGTCCTTCTTGCCCCCCCCCCCCCCCGAGGTGGAATTGCTTCCTGTTTTCGGACCCTTGGCTCGTACGTAAAGACAGCGGTGCTGTGTCTTCGTCTGGGCACAACTCGTGACGCCAGTGAGCGGGGCCACACAACATACCCGCCGGTCCTCTCAGTAGCACTCTGTGTCATCAGAGCTTTGATGTGGCCCAGGTGGGCTCCTCTCCTTTCTTCCCCGCGAGGAGGGGGGAGCATGCGCTGCTGTTTGAATGACCCGCCAGGAGATCCTGGGGCGTGTGTGTGACCTCAGGGCATTCCTAATGTGGCTGGTAGTGGGACCGCAGGAAGTCTCCAGACACAGACAGCTGTGACCTCTGACCCAGCTCTCACCTGACCACACTGCCTGCTGCGAACAATGGTAGCAATGACTCCGCCCACGGCTCTCTGAAACATGGACTCTGAGGACATTCCTGTGACTGTTGTCAAAACAGAGACGCACCATCCTAGAACACAGACCCCTGGTTCATAGTTTGCTATTAGCAGAACAACCGGTGTAACTATTGTTCTGGGTTCTGCTGTGAGCCACACACAGTGCCTCTATTGGCTCTGACCGAATAGTGCACTACAAAGGGAATTCGGGACCCATTTGGGACTCTGGGGAAGCGTTGTCGTTTAGTTCCCACCTTTTAATCAACCAAGGCTTTATTAGCCGCAATGAGCTGTGGAAACAAATGGTGTGTTTCATTGGTAGCATGGAAGAGGAGAGCCGCTCGATGGAGCACCAGCTGTTGGTGTTTGTGTGTGTGTGTGTGTGTTTGTGCGTTTGTGTGTAAGTGGGCATTCTTTGCATGCCTGTTCATACGCAATATTTGCTCTACTGTGACTTCCTAGTTTCGGTCCCAGCCTTTGTTTTAGACCAGGTCTAATCAATTACACCTGTGTTAAATATGTACGCACATTTTCTCTGGGATTGGAGTCCCTGGCCTACAAGTGGAAAAATAACTTTGGCTCAGAGACTCCTTGGGTGGCACATGGTAAATTATATGGCCTCACTCTTCGAACCAGCAGTCGCATCTTTCCCTCACCCCTCCACCCTGTGGCAAGTGTCCCAAAGCTGAGAAAGTGAACATGATTGAGGGTCTAGGAGCGAATTAGACCCTCCACTGGCCCGGTTACAGAGTCCTTCAGGCTGGTTGGTATGGTAAAGAGGATGTTTTGGGATTTACTGCCTTTTATCTTCCTGGAGGATGGAGGATGGATAATCATTTTGATGATTCAAAGCAATATCACTTTTCTCTTCTTCAAAGAATATTGAAGGGGAGTTGTGATGAGTCTGGAGGCAGTAGATGCTGCATTGGTCAGTAGATGCTGGCAATGCCTGTTGTCAGTTCTTTTTGCACAATTTTGTATTGTCTCTGAGTGTGCTCATTATTTAACAGACAGAAAGATGAACTCTATTAATTTTATTTTGTGTATTCTCTCCTCCATCTTTCATAACATCCAAATCCTGACCAAGGCATTGTGCCTCTCCAGGTCTTAAAGGAGAAGTCTTAGTAAGTTTCTCATTGAATTTTATAAATTATTGAAAGCCCTACTTACTTAGCCATCATAAGCATATCACTTATTTGTGCTTTTGTCCCCAAAATGAATACTCAGCAATGTCTAACGATTTAACCAAACTGCTGTAGAACTAAGCAGCATGTCTTATTATTGCTGACATGTCATGAAAAATGAGTGTCTTCAGGTTGATTCCAACGTTTTTTGCATTTCATTTAAGAGGACATTTTCAATGCTGTATAGACTCTCCTGTGGTGCTATCTTCTGGTGTTAATGTCTTCTGTGACTACTCCTGGCTTCTAAACCAATACAAACCTATTTTGTGTCATTGCTCTGCGGTGAGGCAAATGGCGGGGGCGTCCCTATCAGCAGACTACGGCCTGAGTGCACAGCACGGTTCTTTGGTTTCATTGAAGCGTTTTTTAGTGCGGCAAGATCAGCCAGAGGCCCAGACTTACTGGCATTCAGCAGTCTTACATTAGTGGCCAAATATATTGGCGCCATTGTCCGTTCTCTTTTCAAATGACTGAAAAGTGACTCTGTAATAAGTAAAAATGTAACACATTAGTTCTCCATTTTTAAATTTCACCATTTATATTAAACAATAATTATTTTTCATAGGGCACTTAATCCATCCCTTTAGATCAAGAAATAACCAGAAATAGCGTTAAAAAATGATTGAAACCCTGGACTACGTTATGTAGCACATCCGAAACAACAACATTGGCCTTCAGGCAGCATCCGTCATGACTTTTCCATGTGCCAAGAAGTTCTTATTTTATTAGTCATATATTTTATGTTGTCTATAAATATAGAGATGCTGTGCTTTAGCGAAAAGCTCTAATTTGGTTAAATCTGTCCACAGTAGGATGTTGTCCTAGAAGGATTGTGTCATGTTTTGGCAGTCAGGCTTTGTTGGTCAGGTTTGTTATGTCTCGATAGTGAGGTTCAGATGTGTTTTGTTAGTCAGGCTTTGTTATGTCTCAGTAGTGGGGATCAGATGTGTTTTGTGAGTCAGGCTTTGTTACATGGGGCTCAGATGTGTTTTGGCAGTCAGGCTTTGTTATGTCTCTATAGTGGGGTTCAGATGTGTTTTGGCAGTCAGGCTTTGTTTTGTCTCTATAGTGGGGTTCAGATGTGTTTTGGCAGTCATGCTTTGTTTTGTCTCTATATTGGGGTTCAGATGTGTTTTGGCAGTCATGCTTTGTTTTGTCTCTATAGTGGGGTTCAGATGTGTTTTGGCAGTCATGCTTTGTTTTGTCTCTATAGTGGGGTTCAGATGTGTTTTTGCAGTCAGGCTTTGTTATGTCTCAATAACGGGGTTCTCCTGGGTCTCTTATCATGCAACCCCCCCTTTCTTGAGTTGGCTACTAATGATGCGACTTTTTGTATGACTGTCAGTTTTAATTTGTGTGGCAGTTGAATGTGTGTTGCAGCTTTTGCCAGCATTCTAACCACAATTTATTTAAATCTTCCATCATGTTTTCTCTCGTGACCACGCCAAGGTAGTTTGCCTACAGCGGCTTGAGCCTGTAATGCCGTAAAAAAAGATTACGTACAGTAGCAACAGTATCATGAACGTCTCTAGAGATGTACTTCCATGTGTCTGACCTTACATATTTCTCTTTTCTTTTCTCCCGGCCCATTGAGGTATACACAGTGACACACAGAGGAGAACGACTTGTTTTCTTTATTCAAACTGGTTGTCACCTAAACAAAACTTGGGCTTTAGTCCCTGAGAGACGGCGTGAAAGGACACATTGCTGACAGTCTGTTATTCTCTTCTAAACACTCTTGAATTAGTAGCCTGTCTAATGTGTTTCCGGAAAACATTACCCACCAAAATAATGACTCACAGCTTTGTGAGTTGACACTGCCGCTGTTTGTGTGTGTGTGTCTGTGTGTGCCTGCGTATCTGTCTGTGTGTGTGTGTGTGTGTGTGTGTGTGTAGGCTGTATCTATGAGCAGAGTGCTTGACCATGCGTGTCCCAACCTCCTTTGTGAAGTAGCCTGCGGTCTATGTTCCTAACCTTGCTGCCTTCGTCCTTCAATGTTAATGGGGCAGCTCTAATAGTGTGTCCCAAATGACCTCTTATCCCTATGTAGTACACTTCCTTTTGACTTTTCACTAGGGTCCAATTGACTCTGTCAAGCGCGAACGTTTGAGTAGACGTGTCCTAATTAAACAGAGTTAAACCATGAAACTTGCTCAAGGCAGGAGCCTGCAGGGCTTCTCTGGTCCCATCATGCCTGTGGATTGTCAGGTTCCTGGACCTGTGATGTCACTGATGGAAGTTAGACTTAGAAGCAGGGTGTCCCAAATGCACTCTATTTATTTCACTACATTTAACTCTCTGGTGGATGGCAAGAGTCTTGAGCTTATTGAAGGGTCAGTATGGAGGGTGGTGGATGTACAGTGACTCTTAAGTATTCATCCCACGTCGACTGACATTTCTTCATTTTAATGTGTTACAATGTGAAATCGGAATGGTTTTCTTTGCCGCTGATCAGCACAAATTAAATCCATATTGTTAAAATCAAAAGGAGAATTTTTAAATTAACTACAAAAACAAAACCGATAATAATCAATGGCGCGAGTATTCACTCCTTTAATATTTGGTAGAGGCAACTCTGCAAGCACAAACAGCCCTTGGTCTCTTTGGATAAGCATGAATACTTTTGTGCTGAAAACCCTTGAGTACCACGGTGGAGAGAAACTGACAGACACAGAGATAGATCGAGGTGCTCAGTAAGTTTGACTATTAGGGCATGTCGTCCAACAACAAACACAGACGCATAAGAATCAATGAGCATTTCTTGAAACCCTTTAGTTTTCCTCTGAGAAGGGCTGATAATCCTCTTCAATTTGTTTGTTCACCTTGGTTGGATGCTAACAGAGGGGTAATTTTACACAGACTATATAAAGCCCATGGCTCTGGTGAACCTCCAAAGCTACACAACATTTATGGCTAGGTTCTCCTCTACTGGAGAAGGGGACTTTTTAGCTGAATCGTTTGTGGATCCATCTATAATAGTGAATGGCGGCTTGTAGCCTGATCTTCAAAGCTCAGTTGAAATAGAATATGGCATACAATTGTTGAGAGAGAACCCGCGAAAATGCTACAGCCTTTTGTCTCCGCTCCAAAATTAGAGCGACTTGATGATCTATTTCTAAACTTTCCATTATTTAAAAGTGAGCTCCTTCAGCATTTTTGTAAACAATAAACAATCAAATGGTCTCCAAAAGCTTTATAAAGATGGCAACGCATTTCCAAACCGGGCGTTCATAAGAACACTTTGCTGTATTCTTGACGCTGAAGCGCTCTCCATCTCAGAGTTTGAAGGATGAATTTGCTGTATTCTTGACGCTGAATCGCTCTCCATCTCAGAGTTTGAAGGATGAATTTGCTGTATTCTTGACGCTGAATCGCTCTCCATCTCAGAGTTTGAAGGATGAATTTGCTGTATTCTTGACGCTGAAGCGCTCTCCATCTTAGAGTTTGAAGGATGACTTTGCTGCATCCTGTTCCCAGAACAGAACGCTTTTATTTCAGAACTGTTGAGTGACAGTTTTTATCAAAGGTTGGAGTATCTCCTTTCGCCTAATATAATTGTCATGGCCCAGGGATCATGTGATCAATAGACCAGGGAAGGTAAAGAGATGGAGGAGGCAGAGAGACTAGTAGACCGGGAGAGGTAAAGAGAGGGAGGAGACAGGGAGACTAGTAGACCAGGAGAGGTAAAGAGAGGGAGGAGACAGGGAGACTAGTAGACCAGGAGAGGTAAAGAGAGGGAGGAGACAGAGAGACTAGTAGACCAGGAGAGGTAAAGAGAGGGAGGAGACAGGGAGACTAGTAGACCAGGAGAGGTAAAGAGAGGGAGGAGACAGGGAGACTAGTAGACCAGGAGAGGTAAAGAGAGGGAGGAGACAGGGAGACTAGTAGACCAGGAGAGGTAAAGAGAGGGAGGAGGCAGAGAGACTAGTAGACCAGGAGAGGTAAAGAGAGGGGGGAGACAGGGAGACTAGTAGACCAGGAGAGGTAAAGAGAGGGAGGAGGCAGCATAATGGTCTGGGTCAACTGTATGTGATTAGTATGGATATGGGTTTGTGGGGAGTGGCTGATTCAACAGAGTATAATCACACTAAAGAGTGTGGAAGGTATACGATTTTTAATGAACCCATTTGTTCACAGTAGTCTGAAGCCTTTTCCTCTGTCTTCGTACTTTCAGCTTGATTAAAGAAAGTAAAGTGGATGCTTTATAT
The DNA here is from genome assembly GCA_016801125.1 of Novumbra hubbsi. Taxonomy (NCBI): domain Eukaryota; kingdom Metazoa; phylum Chordata; class Actinopteri; order Esociformes; family Umbridae; genus Novumbra; species Novumbra hubbsi. The sequence goes on along the minus strand of JACXGK010007346.1, from coordinate 1,254 downwards.
TCTAACAGGGCTTTACGCTCGGCAGAACAGAATTTTGTCGGAATAATTAAAAGTTAGGAAATTAACATTTTCCAGAAATAAATGCCTTGATTTAGCCATAGTACGAATACACAATTACATCAAATTCCCCAAGGTAACCAGTTTTACTTTCATTTGCTGGTTTGGAGCAAATATGGACGAAACGTACCTGCTTTTTCACAGCCTCTCTTCCTTCTCTGATGTTTGGATTGATATTGATCTCTATTTACCTCTCCTCTCCTCTCTCTTTATCCCCCTCTCTTTCCCTCTCTTCTCCTCTCTTCTCCTCTCCTCTCTCTTCACCCCTCTCTCTTTTCCTCTTCTCCTCTCTTCATTTTTCCTCTTCTCCTCTTTTCTCCTCTCTCTTCACCCCTCTCTCTTCTCCTCTCTTCACCCCTCTCTCATTCCCTCTCTTCTCCTCTCTGCTCTCCTCTTTTTTCACCTCCCTCCTCTCCTCACCTCTTCTCCTCCTCTCCCTACTCCCCCACGTGTCCAGTTGATTATTGCATCAGTGCAGGTGAGCAGAAGACAGCGTTGAGACCAATTTCATATATGAAAGCGGGGGAAAGGCTTGTGTGTCTGCATGTCTAGCTAGAGAAAGCCCCAGAAGTCTTCATGAAGCCTTGATGGATGAGACTGGAGGTTTAGGGTCCTCCGGCACAGCTCAACCTTGCCAGTGGCGGTCCCCATCCACCACCCTACTCACTCTTCGATGAACCCCAAACACATTGCAGCCCGGCGGGCCGGTCTGGGCCGGTCTGGGCCGGGGGTGGCTTTATTCCCCGCTAATTGGGCAGATCTCTCTAACAAGCTTTCATCCGAGACGGCGGCGGTGTTGTAGAGATCCGCCTGTGATTTGGACTTCAGAGCGACGGGCGCCGCCAGACAGGGACGGTTGCCTGACAAAGCCTCTCAAGCGGCGACGCCCCTTCATCTTCAACATCGATTTCAGGACCGTTGTATTCATCGCTGTGGCCGCTCGGTGCCGGGGACGGTCCGCTGGGAACTGCCGGTGGCCGGGCTTGGCGTCGACAGGGCGACCCGTCTCTGCTCATCTGGTCTCCCCCAGTCTGTTGATGAAACCCTGGTCTGTTGATGAAACCCTGGTCTCCCCCAGTCTGTTGATGAAACCCTGGTCTCCCCCAGTCTGTTGATGAAACCCTGGTCTCCCCCAGTCTGTTGATGAAACCCTGTTCTCCCCCAGTCTGTTGATGAAACCCTGGTCTCCCCCAGTCT
>JACXGK010007345.1:0-19089 GCA_016801125.1 Novumbra hubbsi | reverse complement strand
TTTATTTTGCACCCAACCAAGCTTTAACCAGCTTTTGACCTCTCACAGATGTCAACTAGGAAATCATCTTAGGGTGGGACTGGGCCTGGTTGGTTTCTGTGTTTCTTTCTTGTTTTTCTGCCAAAAGAGCATGGTGGGAATAACTCTTGATGATTTCCCTCTGGAATTCTCCAGTCTCTGGACATAAGGTCATAAATTTAGCAAAACATTGTGAAAGAATTTTAAGGAAAACTGTAAAGAAAACGGTATAGATGTCTATTTAGGCTTGCTTGTATGTCCTGTGGTTTACATTACACTTTATGCCAATGGTGCTTTCATTATGGTCAATTCTAGTGGAGAACTCTGCCATCCCGTTGGCGTCATCACACGGGGAATTTCGCAAGACACACCTCCGGTTCTTCTCCGTGTTAACACAGAGGTATGTAGCAATTAGGTGCACCTCGTAAACATAAATAATCCGATAATACATACACATATTAATATCAGTTTGTTTATCAATTCCAACAAACAGTTCGAAGATAACACCAGCCATTTAAGACCAAACACTGATATTGATTGTTATTATAAAGTTTATCTCACCCAGCAACTCGTTAGGAAATTCCGTATTTTCTTCAGTCATGTTTGAAAATTAGGAGAGATGCTTGTATTTAAAAATGCAAAACGGCAAAGACAAAACAAGACATTAACAAAAATGTTATGCTACGACGGATAGTCCAGCGTCCTGACTACCTGTGATCGTTTCGTTTACTTTCTTCATTACTCTTCGAGCACGTCAGAGGACCTACATGTGTCGGCGCAATAAAACATAATTCAAGCGCCGAGATGGCAAAACAAAATTATACAAGAGGATATCGTATATTGCGTTTTTCAAGTACTGGCATACTGCATGAAGCTCTTGCGGAAAGAATCACAAACGTCCACTGGTGGACGATCCCACCCTCCTAAAAAGGTAAACCACTCGCCGAAGTAAACGAAGGGGAAATGAGACACCTGGTGGCATTATTATGCAACATAATATAACTGTGCAGGTATTTCAGTACAGTCGTTACAGTAAGAGTATGTGTAAGACAGCAACAGCCAGTAAGAGGCTGCTAAAGGTTGCCGGTAAAGAGTGAAGGGAACTGTTCTACATCCCGGGTGGATGTCTCAGTAGGAGACTGGTGGAGAACAGCGTTATATCGCCAGCATCAACTCACATCACAGAAGGAAGGGAGTTCGGTACACAGTGAAACAGTATGTGAGAGACGTGTGAGTGACAGATGTGTGCATGTATCTGTGTGTGTGGTCTCTATAAAAAAGTGGCAGGTTACACAGTGGAATGGGATAAGAAGCAATGACCACAGTCTGACAATAGCAGAGTCATAGCTAATAGAAAGAGCAATGCAATAACAGAGACAATGCCTGTGGTAGGACGGTGGTACGCTAGTAAGCTAATATGCAAATACACTGTAATGGCAGTAAGAACAAACAGCAGTAAGGCTCAACACGAGAGCAGTGCAGGGATCATCCTTTACTGGAACTGTTAATCAGGTTGGTTATCAAGACCTTTTCAGGTCGAAGTGTACCAGTGTAACTGTCCTTGGAAATTAAATGGGAGTGTGTTAGGTAGAACCGGGATCGGTCACACGGCTTGACCATCAGAATACTGTGTGTCTATGATGTATATCTATTTGAAGAGATTGTAAGAGGCCAACGTTCCCACAACAGTGTCTGGCCATGGTGCTGTACTGAACATAATCAGCATTAATGTACAATGTGTCCCTGGCCCAGAAAGGTGTCCAACTGTCTGTTAAATCGGTTTTAAAGAATGCAGCAAAAGAGGGTTTGACTGGGCAAATAGCAATGAGGTAACTAAACATATTAACTACATGTTAATAGAGATGTAACTATTCACACCTAAAAGTGCAAAGCGTCCATTTACTGCAAAATGTATATACTACATATACCACATCATTATCCTGTCATTATATTAGCTAATGGTGTTGTATACTACATATACTACCATAGGACATAGTTAGCATAAATGGTATCATTCTAAGTGCTAGATGGAAATGTTAAAGCAGTGGGGGCCACCATCTTCTTGACGAGACAGCACCGGGGGGCAGGCAGGACAGAAGCAGGGAACCAGAGCAGGTGGAGGCAGGGTGCCGGAGAAGGTGGAGGCTCCGCCTCAGGACTGGGAGACTTTTTCATGCCCTAAAAGTCAGTGTCCGGTAATGTCAGTGCCTCGTAATGTCTGTGTCTAGCACAACATCAAAAACAGATAACATGATAAGTTAATTCAATTAACCATTACAAAGTGGCCGAACTACTTATCAGCAGATGGCTTTACCAAACACTTTCAAAGAAAGTCCCTGCGTTAACCACCTTTTCCCTGTACTCTCCGATGATACTCTTCAGCTAGTGATATCTGCTAGCCCACTTGAACCTGTCCCCTCTGGCTTCTCCAGATCATCACCAGATATCTCTACCAAATCCTTCACATTCAGCGCTCCTTAGATCTAAATGTCCCTGGCTTCTCCAGATCACCAGATACCTCTTCCCATTCCTTCACATCCAACACCTCTTGGATCTATGTGTCCCTGGCTCTTTTGGATTGATTCCTACCTGCTAGGCTACTCCCACCCGGTAAAACGAAGAGGATTTTTATCTGCCCAGAGGCCACTGCTGGTATTTGTCCTGGTAGTAAGTGGTAAGGCTTAGTCCTCTTTATGGAAAACGTCACTTGGCTCAATCATATCTTCACCTGGTTGCTATTATCTTTGCAATGCGGATGACCCTAAAATATTTCCTCTTTTCCCAATACTGAGTGGCAACGTGTATGCCTGGCTGGCATTTCTGCTTGGATGTCGGCCCTCCAGCTTAAACTAAACCCCTACAGTCCAGAGCTTTTTCGAGCACCCAGGCTAAAGCTGACAATGCTCAAATGCTACATCCCGACCCTCGATATGTTCTAGCCATCCTGCCCCCGATCTGCCCTTCTTTTCTGCCCTGGAAATTTGCAGATGTCTGGCCAATGGAGTGGAATCTACAGCCTTATTGTTGTGTGGTTGTTCCACCGCGTCTTAAAGCAGATGCACGAACTGTAAGTCACTCCGGGTGAGAGCGTCTGCTACGTGTCTTACATGTAAAGATCAAATGCATTGTGGGTGAAAGTAATGAGAATTTTACTGCTTTGACAGAACTGAATGCTGTTGTGCTTTTTGGGAAATGATGGACATCAAGTAAACCCTGTTTTCATGTCATTTGATTTTTTGTTTACATGGCCACAGCTAAAACATTGAAACGCCTTTGCTAATTGACCCTCCCGATGTTAGGACAACCCTCTTACCATATGTTAACACACTCAAACATGTCATTGGACGTCTGTTTGTTATGTGGCCACCAGGTGGCAACAGATCCTTATTATGTTGAAGCCCAGTGGTTTCAGCGCTTGTAACGGCAGTGCCCTGAAAGGCACCTAGGTGGTGCTACTGCCCCACAGTCTGCTATGTAAGAAACCCTGCACATTTCCTTAACATTCTGTCATATATCATACATTCAAATACTAACCGTAACCTTATCTTAAGGTCAGCTCATGTAATCCAAAAAAGAAATAACCTGTTTCAAATAACTAGGAAAAAATGGAGCCTACATGTCATTATGTATATTTAAATGCATATGCATAGTTAGTGTTAATTAACCATAAAAGGGTATCCTTTGAAAAGCTAGAGATACCAAACAGGTTTATTGGTTTTATTCACAAGTTTACACTATCCCAAGTTAAAATACTTAAACGTGTATTGACAATGACCACCTTAATTTGAGTTAGGATATCCTGAACATTTTGTCATGTTCTGGCTGGGGTCCCCTGGCCATCTTGGTGTTCCCGGGCGCTTACAGCCAGGAGCTACCACTAGAGGTGCCTCTAAGCACCTCTACATGACTGGTTAGTGCTCCCCAATCGGGGACAGCTGTTGTCAGTTGTCTCTGATTGAGGAGACTGTTGAAGTTGACTCTTCCCATTCAGTTTGTGGGTTATGGTTTTATTGCTTCAGATCAGAGCCGGCCAGAAATATGTTTGTTGATTTTTCGCTCAGTTTCCATTCCGTCTTTATTCAGTTAATTTGTTCTGTAGAACCGTCAAATAAACATGGATTGTCCAATGTTCTGCACATGTGTCCTAACTTCTGGCCAACATGTTACACATTTCTGTTTTTTATTTGGCTTTCTAGTTGTGTACATGAGCACAAATATCTACTGTGTTTAATATTAATTAAAGCAGATCAATGTATAGACACTTCTATTATTTTTACTAAAACGATCATGGGTTTAGCCCGAACTATGCTTATTTTATACTTTGCTCTTGTCTCAGTGTTCATTTCTATATCCGTTGTAGCTGCATGTCTGATCATTAACCACATTGCATTTCCTGGTTTGGGGCAGAGTGGCATTTGATCGGACGTAAGCTGCTAGTAAAAATAAATTAATCAGTGCTTTTGTCACAGCTTTGCATCTGGCTAGAGCCGCTTCATTGCTGCCAAGTGTTTGAATATGTTTTGACTCCGAGCCAAAGTTGCCTTGTCACGGTAGCAGGGAAATACGTTTTTGCCTCTTCCTGGTTGAGGTGGCAGAGAACTGCTTTGCAAGATGTTCTTGGAAGGATGTGGAGGCATTTCCAGTAAAGAATTGTTATACACCAGGGGTGGGCAAACTACGGCCCGAGGGCCAAATGCGGCCCGCGAGGCTGTCCCATCCGGCCCCCGGAATGTAATAACATTATTTTGGGGGGAATTAAAAAAACAACTCACCAGCCCATTCTTATACATCTGAGTCAGAATTGTAACTATTTACACCTTAAATGGGATCTACTGTACATATGTAATGTATGTTTTAACTTTTGCCCTTTTCTGGCCTCCAAATCAATTATGATTAACAAATTACAAAAACAAATGTGGCCCTCCATTTCATTTAAAAATCCTGATGTGGCCCCCGAGCCAAAATATTTTCCCACCCCTGTTATACACGAACAAAAAAGGGAATGCGTAATCATTACAGTACAACAACAAGTCAGTTTAACGTCAGGGATATCGATCTTTCCAGTGCAAACCAATGTCACCTGTTTTGGTGCAAATGAAAGTGTCACCAGTTGCACTGGAGGGGCAACAGTATGATCACCACCAAGAAGGGAATGGTTTTCCAGTTGGTGTCCACAGTCAATTGCTCTATTCTAATCCTTCCTGACTGATTCTTCTCTAGTCTTGCATTTTGCCAGTGTCTGTGTCAATACTGGTTGCATGAGGCGGTACCTGCGGCCAATACCAGGAGACAAGCCTATAAACAAGGAGAGCTGGACAGGGCCATAGAATGGCATCAGCCCAGCAGCAGGAGCCCTACAAAATGACCTCTGACAGGCTACTAGTGTGCAACAGACTCCACGAGGGTGGCATGAGGGCCCAACGTTTTCTAGTGGGACCTGTGCTCACAGCCCAGCACTGTGCAGCTTGTTTGGCATATGCCAGAGAACACCAGATTTGGCAGGCCTGCCATTGGCGCCCCTGACCGCTGTCCAGGGATGAAATCCTCAGACCCATCATCAGACCTGACGCCGGTGCAGTGGGCCCTGGGTTCCTCATGGTGCAGGACAATGCCTGGCCTCATGCGGTCCGAGTGTGTAGGAACTTCCTGGATGATGATGATGATGATGTTATTGACCGGCACATTCCCCAGACCTGAATCCAACTGAGAAGGGAGGTTAAGTATGCCCAGAAGTTGTCAGGAGTGCATGCAGGCATGTGGGGGGCTATACACACTACCGGGTCAGATTTGGACTTAAATAAATGATGGGTACCAGAGGCAGCATCATTAATCACTCCGGGCCACTTATTCAACCAATTCCATAAGGTTTAAAGGATGCATAACAGCTTACCTAAACATAAAACCATTGAAGTTGGCACAGCCTTTTGGTCGAAGAACATGACTCTATTCCAAGTACATACATTAAGCAAATAACTAACTGTAAGATACTCTGGAGAAGAGCATTAGTTAAATGTCTAGAATTTCCTTGTCAAATGTCAAAGTAAACATTTTCAACTATGCCACATGGCTCCTATAAACTGTACCCAAAACTCAGCTCATCTCGTACGGAGCGCTCTGTATTTTCCCTAGAAAGTAATTTGCCTTTATTTCTTTATTCAAATACACAAAAACAAACTCTATTTCCTGCAATGTCAATGTGGTATAAGCTCTTTCATGAATCATTGACTACGAGATGTCAAAATGAAATGTTTTTTTAGACTTCAAAATCATTGTTGGTTACAAACTTTATTGGTTTTTCCATCTGCAATTGTTTTGACGGTACTTCTCCAGTACCCACTCATGTACATTTAGCCTAAATAATCTGGTCTCATTAATCATTTCATACATCCTCTATAGATAACTAAAATTACCCCAGAGTTCCTACTTCCTCTTACCTTTGTTATGGTTTCTTAGAATTGTTATTTCCATGTAATCAGTGCCGGTAAAGGTAGGCTATTTGAAAAGGATATGGTATCTCTATTTCATGTGTTGTTGGTGAGCCAAAAATACATTACCTTTAATGGGATAATTTACATCTCAAGGGGGCTTTCTATTTTGAACATAGTCAGAGTGTATATGTGCTCTGCACGTATAGCTATGGCCAAAAGTTTTGAGAATGACACAAATATAAAGTTTCACAAAGTCTGCTGCCTCAGTTTTTATGATGGCAATTTGCATATACTCCAGAATGTCATGAAAAGAGATCAGATGAATTGCAATTAATTGCAAAGTCCCTCTTTGTATTGTAAATTTACTTAATCTCCCAAAAAACATTTCCACCGCATTTCAGCCCTGCCACAAATGGACCAGCTGACCTCATGTTAGTAAGACAGTGAGCTTTAAAAGAAAGGCTTGAAATCATTGTTCTTCCTCTGTTAAGCATGGTTGCCAGCAAGGAAACACGTACAGTCATTATTCCTTCACACAAAAAGGGCTTCACAAACAAGGATATTGCTGCTAGTTAGATTTCACCTAAATCTTCTGTTTATATCGGATCACAAAGAACTTCAAGAAGAGCGGTTTAATTGTTGGGAAGAAGGCTTCAGGTCACCCAAGAAAGTCAAGCTAGTACCAGGACAGTCTCCTTATGTTTCATCAGCTGCGGGATTGGGCCACCACCAGTGCAGACAGCTTGCTCGGGAATGGCAGCATGCATGTGTAAGTGCTCCTGCACGCACAGTGAGGTGAAGACTTTGAGAGGATGGCCTGGTGTCAAGAAGGGCAGCAAAGAAGTCACTTGATATTCGGAAAATTATACAGGGATTGGACTGCTGAGGACTGGGGTATCCTTTTCACTGATCAATCCCCTTTCCGATTGTTTGGGGCATCCGGAAATGGGGCATCCGGATGCCCTAAACAAGAAGAAAAGGTAAGTGCTACAATCAGTCCTGTGTCATGCCAACAGTAAAGCATCTTGTGACTAATCATGTGTGGGTTTGCTTCTCAACCAAGGGAGTGGGCTCACTCACAATTTTGTCTAAGAACACAGGCCTGAATAAAGAATGGTACCAAAACATCCTCCGAGAGCAACTTCTCCTAACCATCCAAGAACAGTTCGGTGATGAACAATGCCTTTCCCAGCGTGATGGAACACCGAGCCATAAGGCAAAAGTGAGTGGCTCGGGGGAACAAAACATTGACATTTTGGGTCCAATGCCAGGAAACTCCCCAGACCTTAATCCCATTGAGATCTGGTGGTCAATCCTCAAGAGGCGGGTGGACCAACAAAAACCTGCAAATTCTGACAAAATGTAAGTATTAATTATGCAATAATGGGCTACCATCAGTCAGGACGTGGCCCAGAAGTTAATTGACAGCATGCCTGGGTGAATTGCAGAGGTCTTGAGGAAGGGTCAACACTGCAAATATTGACTCTTTGCATGTACTTAATGTAATTTTCAATAATAGCCCTTGACACATGAAATGCTTGTAAATATACTTCAGTATATCATAGTACCAAAGCAGCAATCCTTGAGCTCCTGGTCTGCATCTCTTATCTACAGAGTCACAGATGTTTCCAGCTCTCCTCAGGTAACGGCCCGTCTCCTGGTATCTTCTCCATGCTCTTAAGACTATACTGGGAGATAGCAAACCTTCTTGAAATGGCACGTAGGTATGTTCCAGCTCGGAGGAGCTGGACGGCCTGTGCAACCCGAAGGGCTGCAGGTACCACCTCATGCTACCAGTATTGACACCCAAGGAAACTAGCAAAACTCAAAACTAGAGAAGAATCAGTCAGGAAAGATAATAAGAGAGCAATTGTCTGTGGCCACCACATGCAAAACCATTCCCTTTTTAGGGTTGTCTTGCTTTCCAGTGCACCTGTTGACACTTTCATTTGCACCAAAACAGGTGACATTGATTCACAATCGCTTATGCTTCCTAACTGGACAGATTGAGTCAGGTTTAATTTACTTAGTGTTATACTGTGATGATTGTGTTTCCTTTAATTTGTTTGAGCAGTGTAGCTTTAACACACACCCTAATAGCGGTTCAGTTTCCCTAGGTGCTCTTCAAACGCAACCTCAAGCCCTACCAGTCAGTTCACTGAAAGAGCCAGACAATGGATTATTTTGTGTCGATGAGGATGTGATGAGGGTGAAGAAAGCTATGACTGTACATTAAGGACGGGGAATGTGGTGCATAAAAGCTTGGGCATTAGTTATATTTCCCATAAAGAGGTTGTTTACCAGCAGGGGATCATTAATAATGTTGTAGAAATTGGCTACCTGCTAGGTGATGACTGTGTGCTTGGGGAGGAACGTGGACATCAGTTATTTCCACAAATTAACAACCCGACATGAAATACATTGGATTCTCTGGTTATTCGTCACGGTCACTGGGTGGCAGAACATAAGACACAGAGGTGTTGAAGGGAACCATTCCTTTTATTTGGTAGATGGAACAAAAAACTAAAATATCTTGAAATCTGAAAAGTGACTAGTCAAAGCAAAATCCTAATTTTTGATTCCCCCTAATCTAAGTGTCGGCTGCACAAAGAAGCTGAGAAGTTTGCACTGGGTGATGCTGCATGATTAGATGAGGCATCGACAAAATTATTTGATTCTTGATTAATGGTGTAAATTAGTTTGGTGTTTGTTATGAGTGCCGTTGAAAGCACTTAGCTCAAGGTCAATGAAATTTAAAACATTAAGCTGAAATAAGTTATAGAAGTCATGTGGGTTTAGGCATTGTATCTATGCACTTTGAAGGGATTGTATGGCCACTGAACTAAGAAATATCTGTAGCCTATCAGAAACTGTGTACAGTGTTTATTCAGTGTATAACAAAAGTCGTATTTGGATTTGGTTGCTTAGGTCAGTGCAAATATCATGGGTAAATGTTTAATTCAAAATAGAATACTAAAGCTTCTCGCACAGTAAAGTACTGAAATAAAATATTAGATACTTGTATGTAATAAGAAATGCATGTAAGTAACCTGAGGCTTTGCTGTCACACAGGCAATAAAATCAAAATGATGTTAAGCCAGAAGACCATTTATTATAGTTTTATGGATTTTGTTCCATATATAGAAATATGAACACTTAATTTATAAATTATGTAATGCTAATATCAAATATCATGTGCAACATATATAAAACAATAAATAATTCAAATGATTGCTTAAAATCCAACAAAATCACCATATACACAAGTCTTTGCAGCATTGATTTGTGTGTTTTTTTGAAGGCTTATCGACAGCAACAGAGGTAGTTAGGAAGAATCGACATTTAATGTGGAAATCTAAAGTTCAATAATACAGATCGTTCTCCAGGCTACTCTTTTGTAAAGGATCGAGCTTGGGAAATGTAACCAGTACCTTGTTTAAAAAGTACATTACAGACCAACATGTAGGTGGTTGCATCCTTTTAGTCTAGATTATAATTGAAACGGACGCATGTTGACATTACTTCGTTTTTCTTGCATACTTGTTATTCAAAAATGAGAGGTAACTCTGAATCGTTTAGGTTATTCATTTAACCTGTCGCAGAGGTTTGATTGCTGTTCGATATACTCCAGTTTACGCTGTAGTTTCTCTCCTGCCTGAGGGGAACCTATTTTCCGCAGAATCTCTGGGAGTTTCCTAACCTGTTCGTTCCCTGCTTTTTGGACCCAACTGTTTATAAACACGTTAAGACCCCTTCTAGAAAGCTTTGCTATCGTTTCTCTGGGTATTTTTTCGCTTCCCAGTTGATGCAGCCTTTTCACCAAACGACGCATTTTCCTGACGCAGATCGTCTGTTGAACTTGAATGAAGAACGCGGGAAGAATCTCATGTAAATATTCAGCGCAATCTGAAAGACAAGGTAGAGAGACTTAAACCATGCTGAAACCAAAAGATAGTAATAGTTAATTGTATGTTGACATTATTCCAAATGCGTTTACCGCGTGTTTTGAGATCCTGACATGAGGCGCAAAGGGTATCATGCCACTCTCTGCCTTTCAGCAACACACGAAGTCCATCATCTTGACATTTTCTGTGCGCCACACAAATATGCTTTGCAGAAAATACGTCGGAATAGAATCCGGGTTGACACTGCACACATTCTGTATCCCGATGGGGTGTACCTAAAGAAATATATTGTCACGTTTATTAAAAAAAAAAAAAATCCAACAAATTGACTAACACTGTCAATTTCGGTTATGTACAAAAAAGTAAAAAAACATTTTAGATTTGTTTGAGCTTTTCATATTGTAGTAGGGAGAGTCATACTGAATTGTAATCACGTTTAGGAAACTCATATTCCATTATTTCATAAAGATCATATACGAAAAAGAAGAAAAATCCAATATGAATTTTAACACACGCCTAACGCACGCGTACGCCACTATGGAGATGTATACTATGATGATGCTGTCATACCGGATAATAAACACATTATTCTGTGTTTTTACCTGACGTTTATTTTAGTCTTACCTGTAACACCCACTCCATAGCCTGGCATACATTCTTTATGTTTGACACATGCTTCGGTGTTCCTGTTGAAGAAGTAACCTTCCTTGCATTCGCACTGGCAGTTGTTGGATGATGAACACTTCTTCGTGATGACCTGGTTCTCGTCGCATATGCTGCAGCGTAGACACCTTGTAATACTGTTCCAAAACTCTGTAAATGACCCCTCCGGACATGTTGCACAGTCACTCTTTTGGGTAGAACTACAGGACGCGCGAAGGAACGTTCCAGGTGGACACTGGTCACACACAAACGTTTCGTCGTGAAGTGCCATACTGGCATGAGAACTTACAAACATCACCATAACAACGAACTGTAAAGACAGAAGAGGCAGATTGTCATTCAAATTGTTTATAGCGTTTGGTACAAACATTCACAAGGTATGATCAGTCACACTGAGTTTTCCTACAGGGTTATTACATTATTGCACATACCATCATTTTGTAGGCTAATGCACTTCTTGGACTCAATTTGATGATCTCTTCAGGTCAAACACGAGACCGCGTGTTATGCGCTGCCGTTGTTGTGTTCTGCCTGGACAGAATGAACTACTACAACCCTTTATTCAAAACCGGTGTTTTTGCGAAGCATCTGATTGGCTCATATTTTACGTAACAACTGTGTATGAGTAATGGCTATTGTAACTGTACGGCCGTAGGGTACCTTTCAACTGCATATATCATCTTACCAAACCCACTCAGACAGCGCCACCATCCATCCACAACCAATAAGTGTCACTAAAAGCAATATATGGCAAGTAGGCGTACTGTTATTATTATTTATTTATATCTTTATTTCAACAGGGAACACAGATTGAGACCAAGGTATCTTTTACAGCTGGGCCCTGCGAATACAATGTTTGCACATACAGTTTGGGTACAATATTTAAGAAATTACACAAAACAGACAAAACAAAACCATCACAGATAATACAAAATTATAGAGCAGCAGATAGTTAGATTTACACAGAGGTTTTTCTGCATTTTAACTTGCATTAACTTATGCAATTACAAAAAACATCAAAATCCTCAAACATTTTTTTTAAATGGGAATGGGGGCTGTGTGGGGTGTGGGCCATTCCATGAGCAAGGAACATGACAGGAACAACCAGCCATACCCACATCTGTAATCCATGCGTGAGACCAGGTTTTATGAGTTATAATTCTAATGTTAAGTGATGATAAGTGGCGTCTCATGGACAGCTAAGTCAAGCCCACATTAATATAAATGCAGTGATGAGTTCTGTAGCTAGCACCCATGTTAAATCTAAGGGGTGCAAGGAAAAGTGTGGATGCTGTAGCATGCATGTAGATAATATCCTTATAACCTATAACAGACATAAAAATTGCTTGTACAATTTGTCTACTTTTCATGGAGGACAAACAAAAATGTCCTGGTTCTATAGAGCAGTCGGCACCAAACTGTCGATTGCGATGTTTCAAAGCATTTCTGGTAGATCGATTCAACAAGGCATGCTGCTATTATCTCACACACATATTTATATCTTATTATAGCCATCCTAACGTCTACAGTTCACGCACTAGGGAGACATAACATGTATCAAAATGTGCATATCGTTTTTGATTGCATTGCTATTGTTTTGTGGAAGGTTTTGTTTCAAGGTTTAGGATATATTAATGTTGTTGTGGCAAGCTAGCTATCTAACGGGGACATATCGTTTTGTTTGTATTTGGGAGATTCTAATATATTTTTTGTTGTGCTATTTTAGAGATGAACATAGTTATGGTGCTGTATTTGCTCTTGCTTTGTTTGAATGCAATACGTTTGCTGAGATTGTGTGTGCTAAACTTGCTGTGTGTGTGCTGAGCATGTGCGTGGGTGTTGTGTGTGTGCTGAGCCTGTTAGGTAATATTTTTGCACTTTCTCTGTGTCTCTTGTGTCGTGTGTTTGTATTAAGTCTGTAAATGTTCATGCATACAGACAAAATTATGGTGGTTTTTGATTTAGTAGATCTCAGTTCGCATTTTGAATGAAAAAATTATCTTGGGCTTTTAAAGTTTGGTGACCACTGCTATAGAGGAAGCCTAGCTTAATTATTTTTTGCCTTTTTTGCCTTTTACAGAGTTTGTCAACTTTTGTCATCCAGCCAAATGCCAAAGTATTCATACGCAGATACCTGATTAGAGGACGAGAGGTATACAATTCACTACCATAAACAAAAAGCAATTTTTCTAGCTTTGGGGGATCTTTCCTACGAAAAGTGTGTAAAGATGTACGTCACTGCCCAAGCAATGACCTACACACTTGATGGATCTAGATTGTCAGCACAATTTCCTAGAATCTATAGCATATGTTTTACCCAGTTAACAGAACATCTGACTCTGGATCAGAAATCAGATGTAATCCATTTGTCAGCACGTAATCATTACACTAGAATTTAAATGAGTAATCCAAGGTCACTGTTTCGAGAACTCATATCAAATGGAGCATTCAGGGTAATATTACATTAGTGACGCTTCCTCATGCACTGTAACTATACTGACAGGCCTGAGTTGGATGGAGACAAGATTACGTCTAACAATACCCCTGTTTTTAAAAGAGCCTTGTGTAGAATGCTGCCTCTAACCATTAACATTGCGTGTCTCTTCCTCATCGTCCTTTACCAAACAAAACCAGTATTGTACTAGCTAGTCCAGGCTGATTTAGGGTGGGAAGGATAGTACTGTGAGAGTCTAACAAGATTATGAGTCAATGTGAACTGATTGACCGGCAAGAATGTTTAAATGGGTAATATCTTAGGCACTTTTTGAACATTTACATAAAACATTAACCACCTAAAGTGGCGATTTATGTTACTGTGTTCACAAAGGACAGGAACATATTTGACAGTTGGCAGTGATGCGGGTCATTACTTTGTACATTTTGGATACATTGTTGTAGGCTACAAGGCTTTTCATGAAAACATATTATCTTTAATTTTTCTTTGCCTGAGGAATTTGTATTTTAGTGTGTAAGTGGGCCCTCTTAGCATCCCATTTGGGTTGGAGATTATCTTAGCTAGAAAGCCAAACTTTTAGATTTTATAATATAACAATTAACCTTTTTTTAGATAATTTAAATATTTGTCCAGCAAATCAAATTTTCAATTTGCTAAAGATTAAATTTGGTAATTTTATTACCCCATACT
Organism: Novumbra hubbsi; assembly: GCA_016801125.1. Lineage (NCBI taxonomy): Eukaryota > Metazoa > Chordata > Actinopteri > Esociformes > Umbridae > Novumbra > Novumbra hubbsi. The sequence continues at coordinate 4,930 of JACXGK010007345.1, read as the reverse complement.
GTGGCTAAATAGATTTTTGTGAGGAAAATGCTATAGGGTAAACATTGATCCACGCTGAGCAGTTAATTACAGTAGATTTTGTGTGCAAAATGTAGCCAAGATAACATTTTATTGCTAGATTGACATGTGACATTTTGTAGAAGTTTGTAATGCCTAGTTGTGTATTGGGCTGATATACTGTAATTGTCATGCCTCTGACATCAAGGGAAAGAGTTACATGGTAATTGTCTAAGTCGGGGGTCTTCAAATGTGGACCTCAAAGCCAGTTCCACTCAATAATTTCATTGTAACCCCCTAATTAGAGACTTGTTTAGAACTGAGATACCAGGTGGGTGCAATTAATGATGAGGTAGAACAGAAAACCAGGGGGCTCGTAGGGTAAGATTTGAAGACCGCTGGTCTATGTGTAACTGGTGTGAAATCGCTAGTCAGTTAGCAGTCGGCACTGATAGCATTTCACTTCATTACCTCACTTGTGTAGACCTTGATGGAGCTTACTTACCTTACTCCACAAGGATCACTGAATCAGTAAAGGAAATGGTAAAAGTGGCTGGAGATTGCCATCTTGTGGATGTCAATTCACTGCTTTCTGGTATGATTTGCTGAATTAACTAATTACCCTGTGTTTTAAGCGTAATGATACCTACAGTATCTCACAAAAGTGAGTACACCCCTAAGCGAAAATGTCCGAATTGGGCTCAATTAGCCATTTTCCCTCCCATGTGTCATGTGACTAGTAAGGAGACAGAGAAGGGGCGACCGACACCACACTCACAACCTCAGGGAAGTACCCAGACACATCTCTGACGCCCTCTTCTGGTGGCAAAACTCCAAAGAGCAGAACTGAACCAAAGAGTAGGCCATCCAGGGTCCAGACACCTGTCCAACTCTCAGTTCTGTGTTCCCGCAAAGAGTTCTCACACCCTCTCCACTTGCATCTCTAGGCAAGCAAAGCCGAAGAACCAGATGGGAGGGGAAATGCACCTGTCCAACAAACTGGCATTTTACTGGCAAACGTGGATGTTACCGAGACAGCCAAAAGAGACCAAAGAGATTGTGGTAGGGTAACCCATTACAACAGGTAAGCTCAGAAAGCTACATAGTCAAATAATCTGGACATCATTGTATAGCACCAGGCCAGCGGAGAAAACACACACTGACAAAAAAACAACCGTACATGTCTGGGCAGCAGTGGACAGCAGAACGTACCCCTGCAGTGACAAACAATACCCGGGTGGGAATGTAAACCCAAGATGCATAGTTGAATTGCAGAGACTCGAATCAAGAAATGTAATAAAGTATTTCTATGTTTTCCTAGAAAACAGGCATGAAAGAAAAAAACTATGCAAAAACCGATGGGAAATTTGCTGATCTCAAAAGTATTTGAAGAGTGTTGAATCAGTAAATACAGGCGCAGATGGGCCTTTTATAGCACAGAAAATGGAGCCTCCAGCTGCTTCAAACCTTTAAGGCCTTATTAGGCTTGAATGTACACTGCTCAGAACAATTAAGGGAACACTTAAATCACACATCGGGTCTCGATCTTAACAAACTGAAGATCGAAATCTTTACTGTTTTAACATTTTGTAATTTGTTTAGACATAACAACGGTCAGTGGAAATCATAATCACCAGCCGAGTAAGGCCTGGATTCAGACCAAAAATCTAAGTAAACAATTACATTTCCAGGCTGTTTCAACTGGCGTTCATTTCATCACGGCAATTCAATGTGACCCAGTAGTGTGTATGGCCCCCAAGTGCCTGTATGCACTTCCGACAACGTCTGGGCATTCTCCTGATGGGTCAGTAGATGGTGTCCTGGGGGATCTCATCCCAGACCTGGATCATGAGTGAGCTCCTGGACTGTTTGGCGTTATTGGGCGGCGTTGGATGCATCGATTCATAATGCCCCAGAGGTTCTCAACTGGATTAAGGTCTGGGAAACGTGAGGGCCAGTCAATAGCATAAATTACCTTGTCATCCATGAACTAGCTACACACTCTGGCCACAAGGGCTGGGCATTGTCCTGCACCAGGAGGAACCCAGGGCCCACTGCACCAGCATAAGGTCTGACGATGGGTCTGAGGTTCTCATCCCGGTACCTAACATCAGTCTACTGCTAACATGTGGAGGTCTATGTGACCCTCCAAAGACATGCCTCCCCAGACCCTCACTGACCCACCGTTCATGCTGGATGAAATTGTGTGAGTTTTCTCTTTGGCGGCTAGATTTGCTAGACAGCCATGAATAGCTTTGGACTTGAGATGTCTTATTCCCTGTAATGGCTTTTTCATTATGTGGATGCAGGTCTTTGCTTTCTTTCCACCTTGTGGTTCACGTGTAAAGCAATATTCAAATGCTTCACCACAAACGGGCAACAGAGAATGAGGAATGAAAAGTCACAGCTTCACTTTATCTCATTGTTGGATGAAGATGGAACCCACCCACCTCTTTCTTCACTGAACTATGGGGATCCCATGTGAAGTGAATAGGTGGTACAAAGGAGGACAATTGTCTCTCTTGTGACCATGTCATTATTTATTTCTAACCAAATGTAAAATATTCCTGTTCTCATTAAATTCATTGCTTGGGTTAGCTCAGATCTTTATCAAATCAACATACCCCAATTATATTTCCTGTTTGATTCCTGTAGATTCCTGTTTGGTGAATGGGACTACCTGCTCTTTACCAGTGCTCTGTAGACTATAGGCTCTATGTACATATTTAGAATTTCATTTGTAAAGTCTTGGTTACTGCTTTTTAGTCCAGGCAACAATCTCTCTCATTAGCATTAAGAGCATTGGACCAGTAATTGAGTGCTTGCTGTTCGCAATTGTTTAGCATCTGTGGTTAATCAACCCTAGTTGTTGTTGAAAGGAGTCAGTCCTACTGGAACGTCTGTATAATATTGCAGGCAGGAAGCAGGACACGTGCAGGGAGGACCTTTAATAACATTTAAAGCTACAACAAGAAGAAACCCGCAAAACACTTAATAAACCCTTAATAAAGTTGTACAAATGTTGTGTTCTTAACGTCGCCCTGAGTGACATTCCATAGCATTCCCGAAAGACACCCTGAAGCATAATACAGAACATCTAAACAATACTCAACTAAACACAATACTAGTGTTGTCACGTTACCATCGCAGGACGGGCCCTCCTCTGACCGCATGGCAACCCGGCGTTCGACGTCGCCGGCCTTTTAGTCACCATCGTGTGTGTTTTGTCCTATTTTTCCCATGTCCTTTGAATGCCTCCCTCCCTGATTCCTCACAGGTGCTGCCTGTTAACTAGGTAAATAAGCCCTTGTGTGTCTAGTCTCTGTGTCCGTGATTGTTACTTTGTTTTGTGTGTACGTAGTACGTTGTTACAGGGCTCTAGTTCAGCCCTTTCTACAATTACTTTAAATTTGAGTTTGTACGGGCCAAGTGAATGGTTCTGTGTTTTGCCTACGTGTTTGGATACGGGAAACTTGAAAAGTACAAGGACAGAAATAAACATTTGCCTTGTCACTCACCTCCCTGCACCTTGGTCCTCCTTCATACACTCATCACAGGTGTAGATGGATTGATCAACAATACCACTTTACTTTCTCAGCCAGGGTAAAAGGTAGTGTAGCTCCAATTCAAAAGGGAATTCAGAAATTGCTGCTAGTTTATATTGCTATGTATATATTCTGTAAGTTATCTTTTTTATTTTACTTATACCACTGTGTAGGTGACTCGTACCTTGTCATAGGGATTTCATTGCACAGAACAACCTATCTCCATATGAGAGGAGCTTTAAGATACGTACCCTAATTGGAGTGCTAATATCCCAGAAATCTTTGCACCACTGTTCATCGAGGAATCAGCTTTTGCATACAGTAAGCCACACAAATAAACACAACTGCACAAAATATTACAGCTACTCCAAAGACAGATTTCACAGTATAACAGATATACTGTCATTCTATTAACTTTGATGAAGTTCAAGCTATCTAAAACTTCAACAACTGATCACATTGTCAACACTAACACTGTCGCATTAGCTCGTTTGTTTCTGAATTTCTTTTACTGTATACATTTCTTTCGCTGTACCAGTAATGTGAAGTACCATGACATTGTTAGCTCTGACTAAAGCGCACTTGCTTTTGTTCTGTCAAGTCACATGTATAGATCTAAAGCAGATACTGTAGAACCTCTAAACAAGCAGAGCATTTCCCTATGGTTTGGAAGGCTGTTTCTGTTTAACCCCTCATAGCACTCTTACTGCTGCCATGAAAGTTGTAAATGTAATTATCAACGCTGTGGATAGTAGGCAATATTGGAAGATAGATAATCTCTTTTTGGAAGACAGAGTTAAATCAGAGCATTTTTACAACACAGGGTCAACACATTTTAGGCAGTCTATCTACAAATACTTGCAATTTCTTTAACCACCATCTCTTTTAAGCCTCATATTCAGAGTCTGGTTGAAGCGATGTTCTTGCCTGTTCTGGACTATGGGGATCTGCTGAACATTAATGCATCAGTTCATTGTCTCCATATGTTGGATACTGTGTGTCATGTATCATTGAGTATCACTCATCACTGTACACTGTATTCCCAAGGCAACTCTGTCAACTCTGCTTAGTTACTGGTATGTTTTTGTCTGTAAGGCCATTCTGGGTAGACACCCCTGGGATTAATGTCTTTCTGTCCCGGATTCTGTCATGGGATTTGTCATCGGGTTGTATGCCTCTTGACTATGAACTGTCAGGGTTTCCCCTGACTCAACTTGTTTTCCGCCTCTACTACACCCCCTGGTGGCTTTGAGCGATGTGCTCATCACTGTACCAAACCATCCAGTCACCAATCACACACTCAACGGCTCACACCTGTCCCTCATCACTAATCACCAGCCCTACTTAGGTTCCTGTTTGTCCACGCCCCGGTGTCGATTCAAACTAAG
>JACXGK010007344.1:0-10093 GCA_016801125.1 Novumbra hubbsi | reverse complement strand
AATATACGTTAAAATTTACAGATGGAGACAGTCCCGCATCCTCTATGATTCCAATCTCCCGGTTATTCCGTATTATCCACCGCGTTACGCAGACACTTTGGGGACAGGAACTCTACAGCACGTGTACAATTACGAGGTGTGCAGGACTACTGACTCCAGAAAGAGTGACTGTAAGTTCTCCAGACCCGGTAGTCAGAACGTGATGATAATGGACCCGAGTTCTACAGGGACGATGCAGCGGTTGCAGAGTGAAAAGAACATCCTGGATGAACCAGACTCACCAATAGAGGTCTGTTAAATATTTGAGTAATTTTGTCAACAACAAATATATTTCTTTTGTAATCCTTATACAATATTTATTCTTAAGTATATACATTTTGGAAACTGATAATGATGTGAACAAATCATCAATAGACGGTGTTTTATTACAATGCAAACTCTTCACATCTATATATCTACACCAATGTTTTCGTCTCGCTACTTAAACTCATGCGGCAACATTAATCTTTTTCCGAAGGCAGTTGCTTAGACATGTACCGGTCTTCAGCAACCACATTTTTGGTCAGCTCACTCACAATGTTCTGGTTCCAACTCCAGTGTTTCGTATAAGTCACTGTGTCCACTGTCAAACACCTCTCTACTTAACTATTTTATAATTTTTTTAATGTTTTGGAATATGAATCAGTGGAAATGTCTACGCACGTTCCAGTCTTTGGCTAATAGGATAGTTTGCTTGTTTTAGTATTATATAATTAGCTCTTTCTTCCATACATTACATTTTGTAATGGTTATTAAACATTGATTCTATGTAGATTGTAGAAAACAAAGGGTTTGCCTACATATTTGAAATAGTTTTGGGAGAAGGCAGTGCCGTCGTTTTGAATGGAAGTCTCCGTCTCTGTTAGAGAGCAGTGTTTATCATAATTCGATGTTCATGTGTTGGACTCTGAGGGCCGCTGTTGATCAGTGAATTGTTTTCAGTTCAGAGATTTCAGTCACAGGAGTAACCTCCCCCTCACGTAAAAGACAGGGAGAGATTCTTTACGACTCATAAGAGGAGGGTTATGTGAGTCAAACTGTCGCTCTGCTTCACGTTGAATACTTATAAGTAAAGGGAACCGTTAAAAAAAGCCTGGATTAAAGTATAACGTCACATATGACTCGTCTCTCTGCTCTGCGTTTCGCATGGATACAGTTTAACGAATTTTCCTGTGCGATGTATTATTTTCTCGCTATTGCAATGGACGGATTTCTTCAACCAAAATGCTTAAGGTTGCGTTTCTGTTATGGACTCCGATGGCAAGTACTGATATTGTTCCTATGTTTCAATGGTATTGTCAGTGGCCAAATCAGATATTCCATTCCGGAGGAGATGAAGAAGGGCTCTCTTATCGGTAACGTAGCTCAAGACCTGGGGTTGGATTTAAAACGACTTCGATCGGGTCGGGCCCGTATCTTGACCGGGGAAAGCCTTCAGTACACAGAGCTGAACTCAGACAAAGGGATTCTAGTCGTGAGTGAGAGGATAGACCGAGAGCAGCTTTGTGGCGACGTCACCCCGTGTAGCTTTAGCTTCGAAATTATCCTAGAAAATCCAATAGAATTGCATCGTATTACAGTAGAAATTTTAGATGTAAATGATCATGCACCTATTTTTAAGAGTAATCATATCAAACTTGATATCAGCGAATCTGCTATTTTAGGTTCTCGTTTTGTGTTGGAGAGTGCTGAGGATCCGGATGTGGGAGTTAACGGTCTTCATGGTTATGTTTTAAACCAAAATGATTATTTCATTCTGAAACAACATGCAAATCCTGATGGTAGCAAGTTTGCCGAAATGATTTTACAGAAGCCGTTAGATAGAGAGGAGCATCCTCGTCTATCTTTAAAGCTAATTGCCCTAGACGGTGGAAATCCGCAGAGATCTGGAACAGTAAATATAGAGATCACTGTCTTAGATGCTAATGACAACGCGCCTGTGTTTAACCAGTCAGTGTACAGGGCTACTGTGATGGAAAATGCTCCAAAAGGCACTTATATTACCACCGTTAATGCTAGGGATGCTGACAGTGGTTCAAACGCAATGGTGACCTATTATTTTTCTAATTTAAAAGGGAACCTGGCAGATGTATTTGAAATTGATGAGTTCACTGGCAAAATATCTGTGGCTGGCAAAATCGATTTTGAAAAGGACAAAAAATATGAAATTAGAGTTGAAGCGAAAGATCAAGGTGGTCTAACAGACCTCGGTAAGGTTGTCGTGGATATTGTTGACATAAATGACAATGCCCCAGTAATAAATGTAATGTCTTTCTCCAGTCCTGTGTCTGAAGATGCTCCTCCGGGAACCACGATAGCTGTTATAAATGTTAAAGATGCGGATTCAGAGAAAAACGGACAGATTACATGCTCTATGAATAGTAAACTCCCATTTAAGGTCCGAACATCGTTAAGTAGTTATTATACGTTGATCTCTGATGTAGCTTTTGACAGAGAAACAACACCAGAATACAACATAACCATAACAGCCACCGATTCTGGTTCGCCTCCTCTCTCTAGTGACACTACATTACATCTTAAAATATCTGACGTAAATGACAACGCCCCATTATTTTACCAGCGTACATACTCTGCCTACGTTATAGAGAATAACTCTCCTGGAATATCCATATTTACTGTCAGTGCGCGGGATTCTGACTGGAATCAAAACGCTAGAATCTCTTACTTCATGGAGGACACGCAGATCAGTGGAAATCCAGTTGCAACGTACATATCCATTAACTCTGAAACCGGAGTTTTACATGCAATCCGTTCCTTTGATTATGAACAAATCAAACAGCTGAATCTCGTGGTTAAAGCTCAAGATGGAGGCTCCCCTCCACTCAGTAGCAATGTGACTGTGAAAATAATGATCCAGGACCAGAACGACAACGCGCCTCAGGTTCTGTATCCTGTCCAGACTAGCAGCTCTCTGGTGGCTGAAATGGTGCCTCGTTCAGCAGATGTGGGCTATCTTGTCACTAAAGTGGTAGCTGTTGATGTGGACTCAGGACAGAACGCCTGGCTTTCATATGCACTGCAGAAAGCATCAGACAGGGCGTTGTTTGAAGTGGGCTTACAGAATGGAGAAATAAGAACTATACGTCAAGTCACTGATAAAGATGCTGTGAAACAAAGGCTCACTGTTGTAGTGAAGGACAACGGACAGCCCTCTCGTTCAGCTACAGTCAATGTTAACGTGGCGGTGGCGGACAGTTTCCCGGAAGTTCTCTCGGAGTTCACTGACTTTACGAACGAGAAGGAGTACACTGACAACCTGACTTTTTACTTAGTTTTAGCTTTGGCTGTAGTGTCATTTCTGTTCATTACGTGTTTAGTTGTTATTATATCCGTTAAAATATACAGATGGAGACAGTCTCGCATCCTCTATCATTCCAATCTCCCGGTTATTCCGTATTATCCACCGCGTTACGCAGACACTTTGGGGACCGGAACTCTACAGCACGTGTACAATTACGAGGTGTGCAGGACGACTGACTCCAGAAAGAGTGACTGTAAGTTCTCCAGACCCGGTAGTCAGAACGTGATGATAATGGACCCCAGTTCGACAGGGACGATGCAGCGGATGCAGAATGAAACCAACATCCTGGATGAACCAGACTCCTCAGTAGAGGTCTGATATGTTCATTTCTTGTTGTTTTGTTTATCTTTCGACTAATGTTTACGGTTATACAGTAATATTCCTTCAATAATATCATATGTTGATATCATACCCAATCAATTGCGTTTTGTTAGCATTTTACAGCTAAGACGGCTAATGTGTGTTTTATGTAGAGCACACAGGTTGCATTTAAGACGCTGTGTTGGGCTGAATAATCTTTTTCTATGGACATTCCACCCTGTTGGCATGATATTCTCGCGTTAAAAATGGGAGCTTCTTCAGCACCATGGACAGAGGACATTTATTTGTAAATACGGCTTTGGCTGTAGTCTCATTTCTGTTCATCACGTGCTTAGTTTTTATTATATCCGTTAAAATATACAGATGGAGACAGTCTCGCATCCTCTATGATTCCAGTTTCCCAGGTATTCCGTATTATCCACCGCGTTACGCAGACACTTTGGGGACAGGAACTCTACAGCACGTGTACAATTACGAGGTGTGCAGGACGACTGACTCCAGAAAGAGTGACTGTAAGTTCTCCAGACCCGGTAGTCAGAACGTGTTGGTAATGGACCCCAGTTCTACAGATACGAGGCCGCAAATGCAGAATGGCACGAACATCCTGGACCAACCAGACTCGCCAGTACGGGTCTGTAATATTTGGATCAGTGTTTCCTAATTCATAGTTTTCAATGGTGTCATTCAAGCAGCGTTTTAAAGACTTTGCGTGCTCTGTGCTACTAGAAATGTACTCAGAACTACAAGGAATTTTCTATGGTCAGTGATGCTTTTATCCCCAATGATTTAATTGCAATTTCAGCACCACCATTGTGAACAGCGGGTTTTGCAAGACGTTACATTTCAATGGGTTGCCTCAGTTTCTTACCGTAGCGTTTTTAATCAACATGCTTTTTGACCAGGTTCATTCACGCGGTGCTGATGTATTGGTTTATATGTTTTATCAATGCATTGTTTTCAGTTTATTGGATTTGCAAAGTGGTGCCCTGCTTTATTATTTGGAGATTTAAAACTTCCCAAACATAAGGCCATTTTTCCAGGAATGTGTAGTTCTGTGCATTGAACTCCGAGTGACGCTGTTCGTCAGTATGTTGTCGTTTTTGAACGGATTTACATCAGTACCTCCCCCATCATGTTGATATATTTCAGAGAAAGAGCCTCACTCAGAGTGCACACATCGTGGTACAGAGAACACTAAACACGGAGAGATCCAGCTACGATTCTTTTGTTCCAGAGCCTGGGAATTTCCCATGTTTTCGTGTTATATTTTGCACTGGAAACAAATGGAATATTAACGATTCATTTTGGGAATCTTAAAGTTACTGTGATTTTATTTCGTAGAGAAAATGTCGGACAGAACAATGACTCGGCAAGTACAGCTGTTTTCCTTGGTCTTCTTACTCTGTTTAGTGCACGGGCAAATCAGTTACTTAATTCCCGAGGAGATGGAGAAAGGTACTTTAGTTGGTGACATTTTGCAAGATTTGGGTTTAGATATTAAAAGACTGAGGTCAGGTAATGCTCGTATTTACACTGGGGACAGTACAGAAAATGTCGAACTAAATAAAGAAAGGGGAGTTCTGCTTGTCAAAGAGAGAATAGACCGTGAAGCGCTCTGCGGACAGACGACGCCTTGTGCTCTACATTTTCAGATCATTTTAGAAAATCCCATTGAATTATTTCAGGTTACTGTTGAGGTTACAGATGTAAACGATAATGCTCCCTTTTTTAAAAAGAACGAGAGACATTTTGAAATTAGCGAATCCGCGGTTAGTGGCTCTACGTTTATGCTAGAGAGTGCAATGGATCCAGACGTTGGTCTTAACGGTCTTAAGAGTTACAGCCTTAAACCCACTGACAATTTTCAATTAAAACTAAAAAATCAACCTGACGGAAGTAATAAGGTAGAAATGGTTTTACAGAAGCCGTTAGATCGGGAGAAACAAGAGCAAATATCATTAGTCTTAACTGCCCTCGATGGTGGGAAGCCTCAGCTTTCTGGAACAGTACAGATACTTGTCACTGTATTAGATGCGAACGATAATGCGCCAGTTTTTACGCAGGAGATCTACAAAGCAATGGTAGTTGAAAATTCACCTAAAGGAACTTTATTGACTATAGTAAGTGCCTCTGATGGGGATACGGGGTCTAATAGTCTCGTTAGCTATTCTTTGTCCAGCAGTACAGATCTGTTTGAGTTGAACAGTGTCAGTGGTGAAATAAGATTAATCGGTCAGATAGATTATGAAAAGGCACAACATTATCAAATGTTTATAGAGGCAATGGATGAGGGTGGACTATCTGATTCTAGTAAAATAATTGTTGATGTTATGGATGTCAATGACAACAGCCCCGTTATTGATATAATGTCTAAATCTAGTTTAATACCTGAGGACTCGAGCCTTAATACGGTTGTAGCGATGATCAATGTTAACGATGTTGACTCAGAGAGCAACGGCCTGGTACACTGTGGGATAAATGATAACATCCCGTTTGTAATTAAATCCACATCTAACAAATTCTATAGTTTATTAACTGACACTAATTTGGACCGAGAGAGCTCATCACAATATAACATCTGTGTCACCTGCTCTGATGAGGGCGTGCCTTCGCTCTCCAGCAGCGTCACTCTCACCTTACAGATATCAGATGTGAATGACAACGCGCCTGTCTTTGAGAGGAGCTCATATGAGGCCCACATTCTAGAGAACAACTCACCAGGCGTCTCTGTATTCACAGTAAAAGCCAGAGATGGTGACTGGAACCAGAATGCCCGTGTTTCTTACATACTGGAGGACGCTACCATTAACGGAGTTCCGGTCTCCTCATATGTGTCCGTTAGTGGTGATAGCGGAGTCATCCATGCAGTGCGCTCTTTTGACTACGAGCAGATCAAGGAGTTTCAGTTCCACGTAAAAGCGCGTGATGGAGGCTCCCCTCCACTCAGTACCAATGTGACTGTGAAAATAATGATCCAGGACCAGAATGACAACGCGCCTCAGGTTCTGTACCCAGTTCAGTCTAGCAGCTCTCTGGTGGCTGAAATGGTGCCTCGTTCCGCAGATGCGGGCTATCTTGTCACTAAAGTGGTGGCTGTTGATGTGGACTCTGGACAGAATGCCTGGCTTTCATATAAACTTCAGAAAACGACAGACAGGGCGTTGTTTGAAGTGGGCTTACAGAATGGAGAAATAAGAACCATACGTCAAGTCACTGATAAAGATGCTGTTAAACAAAGGCTCACTGTTGTAGTGGAGGACAACGGACAGCCCTCTCGTTCAGCTACAGTCAATGTTAACGTGGCGGTGGCGGACAGTTTCCCTGAAGTTCTCTCGGAGTTCACTGACTTTACGAACGACAAGGAGTACAATGACAACCTGACTTTTTACTTAGTCTTGGCTTTGGCTGTAGTCTCATTTCTGTTCATCACGTGTTTAGTTGTTATTATATCAGTGAAAATATACAGATGGAGACAGTCCCGCATCCTCTATCATTCTGATCTCCCGGTTATTCCGTATTATCCACCGCGTTACGCAGACACTTTGGGGACAGGAACTCTACAACACGTGTACAATTATGAGGTGTGCAGGACGACTGACTCCAGAAAGAGTGACTGTAAGTTCTCCAGACCCGGTAGTCAGAACGTGATGATAATGGACCCCAGTTCTACAGGGACGATGCAGCGGATCCAGAGTGAAAAGAACATCCTGGATGAACCAGACTCGCCATCAGAGGTCTGTTAAATTTGGATATATTCATTCTACTACTGATTTTTCTGTATCAATGTGTCTTTAAATGCACAAGTCGATAAAATCTCTTTCTGGCATTAGTATGGCACTTCTAGAACCGAGGTCAGGGACCGCGGCGCATAACAGATGGGTTCACATAATTCTCTTTTACTCATTGTGGTAGACCATGCGTCGTAAATACAAAGAAAGATGCATTTTGTATCTGGTAACATTTATGTTTCAACAAATTTGATATATTTTACGCTTCCAGCTATTTATTCCGCATCTAGTTGTATTTACATTCATATGTTTGTATTGATTACCTTAGTATTTTGTCCTACGTACACTCTAGTACTCTCATATTCGCAGTAGTATTATTCTTATGTTTTTCCAATCAAGCACATTGTGTGCATTTTGATCATCTAAACTCAGAGGGACGCTGTTGGTCAATGTGTTACAGTTTGGGACCATAGTTGAATCCGTACCTCCCCCATCCTCTGTATATAGCCTATTAGAGAACGATTTGCCCACAGAACGCGATGGCCGGGTTACAGCGAACACTTATCATGAGACATTGAGCTGCGATTGCTTTGTTCGATCATTTTGAATGGTGAAATCGTTTACCTTTGATATTTTGAATTGAAAACGAATGGAATATATCTTAACACGTGATGTGTTTGTTTCACGAAGGGAAGATGTCGGACAGAACAATGATACTGCAAGTACTGTTGTTTATCTCGGTCATTTCTCTCCGTTCATTGCACGGACAGGTCAGTTACTCCATTCCCGAAGAAATGGCGAAAGGTTCATTAATCGGTAACATAGTTCAGGATTTGGGTTTGGATATCAAACGACTGAAATCCGGTAAAGCTCGTATTTATACTGGAGACAGTGCAGATTACATTGAGCTGAATAAAGAAAGGGGAGTTCTCTTTATCAAAGAGAAAATAGATCGTGAAGAATTATGCGGGGAGACGACGCCTTGCGCTTTACATGTTCAAATCATTCTTGAAAATCCTTTGGAATTTTATAGCATTACAATAGAAATTACAGATATCAATGACAATTCGCCACGTTTCAAAACGAATGAAATTACATTCGAAATAAGTGAGTCAGCTCAGCCTGGTGCTCGGTTTGCCCTGGACAGAGCCGTTGATAATGACGTTGAGGTAAACAGTCTTCAGAGCTATTCTCTGAATCCAACTGAACATTTTCAATTGAGAGTCCAACATTTACCAGATGGTGTTACAAATATAGAAATGGTTTTACAAAAGCCTCTAGACCGCGAGAAACAGGAGCAGATATCTCTAATTTTAACAGCAGTTGATGGAGGAAAACCTCAGCTCTCAGGGTCGATGCAGATACTTATCTTAGTACTAGACGCGAATGATAATGCACCAATTTGTTCTCAGGCAGCCCATAAGGTCAGTGTAACAGAGAACTCAGCCCAAGGAACGATTATAACGGTAGTACGCGCATACGACGCTGATCAAGGTTTGAATGGAAAAGTTACGTACTCTATTGCCCACAACGCCAAAGGCGGGGGTGACATGTTTAATGTTGACATGGATGACGGCAAAGTCACGTTAATGGGCAAAATTGATTACGAAAAGGTAAAAAAATATGAAATAAATATTCAGGCCAGAGACATAGGAGGCCTCACAGATACTTGTAAGGTTATTGTAGAAGTTACTGATTTAAATGATAATGAACCAATTCTCAATATAATGTCAAAAACAAACGCCATATCTGAAGATTCTATTTCTGGTACCGTTGTAACAATAATAAATGTCCAAGACCCAGACTCTGGTGAAAACGGCAAAATACAATGCATGATAAATGAAAATGTTCCATTTACAATTAAATCCACAACGAATAATTTCTATAGCTTAGTAACTGATAGTGAGTTGGACAGAGAGAAAGCCTCTGTGTACAACATCAGTGTGACGTGCTCGGACGAGGGCGTGCCCTCCCTCACCAGCAGCGTCACTCTCACCTTACAAATATCGGATGTGAATGACAACGCGCCTATCTTTGAGAGGAGCTCATATGAGGCCCACATTCTAGAGAACAACACACCAGGCCTCTCAGTATTCACAGTACAAGCCAGAGATGCTGACTGGAACCAGAATGCCCGTGTTTCTTACATACTGGAGGACTCCTCTATTAACGGAGTTCCGGTCTCCTCATATGTGTCCGTTAGTGCTGATAGTGGAGTCATCCATGCAGTGCGCTCTTTTGACTATGAGCAGATCAAGGATTTTCAGTTCCGTGTAAAAGCGCAGGATGGAGGTTCTCCTCCACTCACTAGCAATGTGACTGTGAAAATAATGATCCAGGACCAGAATGACAACGCGCCTCAGGTTCTGTACCCAGTTCAGACTAGCAGCTCTCTGGTGGCTGAAATGGTGCCTCGTTCAGCAGATGCGGGCTATCTTGTCACTAAAGTGGTGGCTGTTGATGTGGACTCAGGACAGAATGCCTGGCTGTCATATAAACTACAGAAAGCTACAGACAGGGCGTTGTTTGAAGTGGGCTTACAGAATGGAGAAATAAGAACTATACGTCAAGTCACTGATAAAGATGCTGTGAAACAAAGGCTCACTATTGTAGTGGAGGACAACGGACAGCCCTCTCGTTCAGCTACAGTCAATGTTAACGTGGCGGTGGCGGACAGTTTCCC
>JACXGK010007343.1:0-25627 GCA_016801125.1 Novumbra hubbsi | reverse complement strand
CGTTCCCCAGGCCTTCCTCTCCCCTCAGACTATCCTCTCCCAGTTGTATGGGCTTGTGGGTGTGTCGTTCCCCAGGCCTTCCTTTCCCCTCAGACTATCCTTTCCAAGATTTCATTTCCATAGCAACAGTCTCAGTGACACGCAACGGGTGTGGCTCCGTCGTGCCTCCCCCGGCTGTAAAGCCCCAGACGGCCCGGGGGGATGGGGGGACTGCAATCATCTAATTGGATTGAAAAATTGCGGTTCATCTTGGGTTTCCCACCTTAAGAACAACACAGCTGTAGTGAAATCCTAATGGCCCCCGTCCGCCAACACAAAGGGATATCATTTCGTTGTTTTGCTGTCTCCTTTCCGCTTCTTGTGTTTGTCACAGATAAGCACTTTCTTTAGCAGGCTAATTGCCCAACATGTCTCAGAGGCACTTAAGAAAATGGACGCTAGAGACTCAAGGTGCGTCGTTACCAGGAGAAGAAGTGGGCATTGTGAAATGGCGAAGTCAGCCGAAACCAGGACCAAATAGCCGTTCTCTCATGGTTACCGGAACTTTGTTAGGGTGTTAAGAAGCCATTTCTTTTAAAGTGCTGTTTCTCAAAATTGCTATTCTGTCCTTTTTAAAATGTATTTTCCATTGTTAAATTTAGTCCCATGTTTTTGGTTACTAACCCTTGATGTTGCCTGGTGGGTATTGGTCGTGCACAGTGGTTAACCTTGTAAGTGATTCGGTTCTCCCAGGTTCTGGCTCGTTGGCGGCCATGGCTGTGTTTGAGGACCGCTATAAGCAGGATATGGAGGTGAGTTAGTGACACACACACCTGAACTATTAAAATCCAATCCAAACTGCAATGACACCATATTTCTTTCAACCACTGTAGTAATAATTAGATGAACCCATTATCTGAAACAAGTAAACTCTGCTTACAACAACATGAATATAGGATGTTTGTACCTTTACCCTAACCCCAGAGGTGTCGTTGTAAAGCTTGGGTTGTTCTCGAAGCCCTTTGTCAACATTATGAATAGCTCTGTAACCATCACGTGAATTTATGCCATGTTGTCCTTTTAGACTGGGACTTAACTCTGGGGTGTGTGTATTACAATTTTTTTCACACACTTATGCTATACTAACTATAAATGCTTCAAACACCAGCAATGCATCTAAAAAATCTTCACACACACAAACACTGTTGAATTAACACACACTTTGGGGTCCAGGTTCAGCCTGCATTTGTCTTCCTCCACAACCCCTCTATCGTACAGTGTTGCCACAGAGCAAATCATTCGTTTTATCCTCCAAGTGCCATTAAAAGTAGGGGACACTTGAAACCTACCAAGTGGTTTTTTATGTCACCAAACATGAATATTGATAATATAACGCACGTGCCCGAGGAGATCAGAGGTCTACTCCCACAAAGGGTGTGGTCTAGCTACTCGTCCCGTGGCCTCGTCATCCCACAGGGCCAATCGACTTGCAGATGAGCCAATCAGTGCCGGTCTCACGGGGGGAAGAGATCCGAGCCAAAGCCATTATTATTGGGTGGGGTGTTTTCTCCCCCAGTGGCTCTGCAGTGCCAGTGAAACGGCGCTTTCCGGCTGGTCCGTCCGCAGTGTTTCACTGGTGAACAGGGCCACGGTCACTGCCTGTGTGGAATAAAAGGGCGGCTGGCTGCGGTGTTTTCTGCTCGGTGCTCTGGACACGCCGTGACTGGCCCTTCGGCACGGGGACCTCTAACGGTCAACGGCACCGAGTCGCTGAGACCTTCCTGTTTTTGTTTGTAGCGGTGTCGGTTGGGGTAACCACTGGTTATATTTTGGTGGTGTAAAGGTGGCGTGTGGGGGTTACCACCATCCACTGGCCTTCTGGTTTGAGTGCTGGGGGGGTGGATTTAGTGGGGTACCCAGAACTTGCTCTGCAGCTTCTAACTGGTTTCATGTGGGTGGCTTTATTCATTGGGATGTTCTCAGGCAGAGTGTGTGTGTGTGTGTGTGTGATAGAGAGTTGGGATCCCATGACTGGCTTGAGCTCAGAGTGGGTTATTTAAACAGTGTAGGAAATGAGATGTCTATATCACACACCAGAAAGTGTGCGCGCTCTAGTAAAAACCCCCTTTCCATCTTCAACCAAGGTGTTGCTTGCTCTCCCCTTCTTCACTTTCATGCTCCACCCCCTCATTCCCAGCTGGGGTTGGGACTCTACCCTCCTGTCATGGTTCCACTCAGGCTTCTTCCTTTGGCCCCCGGAGAGCAGGACCATACAAGCCCTAGACCCAGGAAGATTGATGACCCAGGTTCTCAGCTTTGATTTATGAAGCTGACTTCTGCTCCTCTGCGGAGGTGAAGAGGGCTTCTAACACACCAGGAAAATGTGAATGTGTTTCTTCCAGGTGTCTACGCTGCTTTCCTCCTGGACAAGAAACACTTACTATCACTGTTATCACTTCCTGGATGTCGTATGTCATCAATTGTTTTAGTTTGATTGGTGAAACTCGGTGAGCTGGGTCTTATTGCCTGGGATCAACCGGCTCAGACATCGTGTGTGTCACAGCAAAGTGCCATGTCCAGGCACGCTGTGATTCTGTCTGATTGCATAGATATGAACTAGTTGTTTCAACCCTTAAGCAGTTGTGAGCTATCTGAATTACTTGAGGATCAGGCGTTAATGTATGACCAATGAAGGTTTGGAAATATCTTTTATCTGAACCTGTCAGAGGAGTCCAATGGTTCCCGTGTCGGGTCGTGTGACCGTTGTGTTCTGAGGACCCTGGTGGGTCCAAGTTCTGACAAAGGCCTGCAAGTGACAAGCTCCGAGGTGTTTGGTCAGTTGGGGTCAATAAAGAGTTGGTTTCCTTTTTAATTATGGAATACAAAACTTAATTTACATAGACTGCTGCAGTCGCCCTCCTGTTTCCTCTTCGCCAAACACCAACAAATG
The DNA here is from genome assembly GCA_016801125.1 of Novumbra hubbsi. NCBI lineage: Eukaryota > Metazoa > Chordata > Actinopteri > Esociformes > Umbridae > Novumbra > Novumbra hubbsi. The sequence goes on along the minus strand of JACXGK010007343.1, from coordinate 22,698 downwards.
CGGGCCAGTTATTACAAATGAAATATGACAGTGTGTGTGTGTGTGTGGTGGGGGGGGGGGGGTCTCCAGTGAATCTGTGTAGTAAATTGCTGCTTTTATTTGGCAAGTGGCCCAATTAGAGATCAAACCGCCCCCCCTCCCAGGGTCGCCGATGCCCAGAAGACAGCAGATGTTAAACACGGTCGTCTTTGGCATATTTAATATGGTTCTGAAATATTGAGGTGGTTTGTGTTGGTGCCGTGGGGAGGTGTTGTGGAGTGGACCGTGAGGAAGGGGGGGGACTGTTGTTCACACACTGATTGCAGGGGCCTAAATGTGTCTCAAGTGGGCTTTTACCCATCGACGTGTGCGTTTTGATGTCACTAGTCTCTGATTCTCTGATTGTCCCGAGGATATTCTGGGTGCAGTCCAAAGATGTAAGTGCTCTATGCACAGTATAATGACCTATCGCTGCAGCAGGAATCTGTGTATCTTTACAGGTACTCCTTGGGTCCCTATAGGGTCCAGTCTCTCTCTCTCTCTTCATAAATCATCTTTTAGAGACTCAGGCCTCTCAGCACTGCCCCCCACAGCAGCTGCATGGATTAAGCGTTCTCCAGACTACACTGAATAATTGATGAAACTGGCAGACTAACACACACACACGGCTTTGTGGTATTCCAGCGGCGCTGTTTAAAAGCAGGCGAGTTGTTGGCCAGGTAATGAAGTCCCTGTAGGCCTGCCAGCCACCCCCTGCCGGTCAGACTGGCGTGACCGTGGCCCCGCAAACCCAGTGTGTCTGGGCGGTCACTTGGGAGTGTGTGTGTGTGTTTACACACTATCTCTTGTCATCCAGTTGAATGAGTTCATGGTTGTCTGTATTGATATCAACTGAATAAAACATTGTGTTCCCTGATACTAACCGCAACCTGTTGGCTGACCTGAACCGAGAGAACCTGCTGGGGTGGGAGAACCATGTGTGTCTGGTAACGCGGTAGACTGGCACCGGTTAAACTGTACCAGGCTGTAACTGGTAAACCAAACGGAGGGTGCCGTATGAGTCTTCCTTGTGGAGAACGCGGTAGACTAGCACCGGTTAAACTGTACCAGGCTGTAAGTAGAAGTCCCTCTTTCAATGTGCTGCCAGGAAAACGTCCGACAGCCGGTTTCGAATGCCGCTGGGGGCTGGGCTCTATAACACACGTGGGTGTGTGCCGGAATGGACCGTCGTACGCCGCTCTTCGAGTTCCAGTACAGAAGGGCTCTCTGAACTCCGCACTCAGCCCCCACACGGTTTGCCTGAGGTGAATTAGGAAGCACTCCTCCTCGATATTAGTTGAGGGGCCCAGTTGGCACGGCCTCCACCGTGGAGAGTCCCTGTGGAAGGCCCCGCCTGGGACTGGTGCTCCTCGGCTAGCCATTGTGTTAAAACGCTCCAACCGAGAAGGACCGTTTATCTTGTACGACCCGACGGACGCAATTCATCACAGGACCTTGCGAGGGGGAGAGGAACACTGGAAGTTGGCATTCAGCTCTACTGCAGGAGTACTCAGTCTTTCATTTTTTATTTTTTTTAAAGGGTTTCAAAAAAGGAGGAAACAGCACTTGCTGTTAATAGCGGTGGCCTGTAGAGAGAGCCCTTGCTTTTCTATTGGCTTTTGTCGATGATTGGGTATTGCCCATCTTTTTTTATTCGCGGCTCAGCTGGATGTGTCTAATTCCACCAGAAGGAGAGGCTTCAGGTGATCCGGGCGTACAGCAGGTTATATTTGGTCTGTTCCTCTCCCCAGGAGGAAGATGCCAAGCGGCTGGTCCGGGATGCGATCGCGGCCGGCATCTTCAACGACCTGGGCTCCGGGAGCAACATTGACTTGTGCGTCATCACCAAGGGCAAGGTGGACTACCTGAGGCCCCACGACATGGCAAACAAGAAGGGTGTCCGGTAAGTTCTCCTGCCCCCCCCCCCCCAGCATATACCGACCGTGGTCTTGGTCAGTGCTGCCATGCAAGGTGGTTTCTCTCAGCGGAACGCCCCCCTCGCTCGCTCTCTCTGCGGAACGCCCCCCTCGCTCGCTCTCTCTGCGGAACACCCCCCTCGCTCGCTCTCTCTGCGGAACGCCCCCCTCGCTCGCTCTCTCTGCGGAACGCCCCCCTCGCTCGCTCTCTCTGCGGAACGCCCCCCTCGCTCGCTCTCTCTGCGGAACGCCCCCCTCTCTCGCGCTCTCTGCGGAACGCCCCCCTCGCTCTCTCTCTCTGCAGCGTCTATTACAGTCACGGTCATCAACTCCTCCAGCCAATCAACGAGTCACAGGCTGATGGGGGGAAAGCTAATGCCTGTGTGTGTTTCAGTTTGCTGAAGTTGTTCGCCGTTTGTTCTTTTCACAGGAATTTGCATGGAATTCATAGCGATCTATTTTATTGAAGCTTTTCTATATAGATATGATTTTTTTTTTTTTTTAAGCTGGTCCATCGACGCAAGTGAAACACGTCTGGGGGTGTCTTTAAGAATGTGTATTTCAGTCTGATGTATTGAGCTGTTGAATCATCAGTAATGGTGCTGTAAATGACCCGACACAATGTCCTTTTCTCCTTTAAAGATGTGTGCATGAGCTGCCAGCCTTGCCCCGCCCGTGAGTAGTGTCTGGTGTGGTGTCAACTAACCCTGGGCCCAGTCCCAAATCAACCCCCTCGTCCCGTGTTCTACGGCATGCGCTGTTTGCGGAGGCTGAGGGGTTTCGACCGTTTTGAAGGATAAGGGCAAAAGTTGATCCTAGTCTCCCAGACCTCCATGAGAGCATAGGGTTTAGGGCTCGGTTTGGGATTGGGTCATAGCTAACGCTGATTCGGTCTAGCTACCGGCCTACTTAACCCCCAGTGTGTGATGTGCTTCTGCAGCCCCCGAAAGCTGCTTGTGTGGAATTTCACATGGTAGAACTAATTTAGTGAAACTAGGATTCTCCAGGGTCATGTGACCTGTGGACGCCATTTTTCACTGAGGAACCCGCTCTCTGTCATTAGGCTGCTTCTGCTGTATGGAATTGAGATTGTCGTTTTTCTTTTCCTTTTTCCAATCAGAACCGGCGATTACAAGTACAAGCGAGGAACGACTGCAGTCCTGACGAAAGCCGTGACCAAGTTGGATTTAGAGGTGTTGGAGGAGATTGTACAAACCATGGATACTTCCTGAAGTCTCATTGTAACGTTGTTCTAATTTTGTCCTGGTTACTTCCCTCCCCAACTCAGCCTCCACTTCCTCCGCAGGAGATGGCAGGTTTTTCCATGGTTTACAATAAAACGTTTGAGTTGTTTAAGTCATCCAAGTGTTTGAAGTGTTTTGTGTCTCGTATGTAATTCACTTGATGGCTGGTGATACTGTTTTATGAAGTAAAAGTTTTTTGTAAGAAGATTAAACCTTAAATTAGTTCAGGATATATATTTGATAGATCACATTGTACATGATGCAGGTACAGTTTGGGCGAAGGCTCTAAATGTGGATGAAATTCAACAGTACAAAACCCAAATTTTCCAAAACCTATCTTTGACAAAATGCAAAAGGGAAATGTTTCCACCAAATATTCCTGTGAAATCCAAGGAAAGTACAATTACAAAATAGCTTACACACAATACTTCTGAATGTAAAATCATTACAATGGATACAGTAGTTAAAAGCTCTACATATTTTTAAGCACCTATGGTAGAGTTGCTAAAATATTAGTACTGAGATCTCGTCTTCTAAACGATCACTTAATCTCTTATCTAACGGTGTATCGACGCACTGTGCTGACAAAAACAACTTGACACTGAGTATAACTATGTTCTTCATACAGCCTTTCTGCTGTGGTATAACCAAGTACCAGCTCAAATTTGCTTCATAATATTTTCTAAATGTTTTCACCTGACTAAAGGTCTGGCTGTTACTACATGATGTAAATCATTTCACAGTAAATAAATCTCTTGACGTGTATAAAATCAAACCCTTCTCTGAATGAAGACTTAGTCAACTGTGCATTTGTTTATGATCTATAAACGCGATTACAATATGGCTTTGCGTCAAGCAACTGCATAAAAAGTATCAATAAGAAACAGGTTTCTGCAAATAACAAATAAACCACAATGGAAAAATCTGATCAAAAATGTTACAAAGCTCAGGCCACAAGCCCTGACAACGTTCTATATTGTGTGTATGAATGGCTTATTAACAATGGAAAATTGTGGCCCGTCATGCCATTTGAGGTCCTTGAAATGGGAGACATTGTATCCAGTCCAGATGTCTACCTCAAACCCACACCTCTGAGGTGTATCGACAACTCGTATTGTCTCAGACTGAACAGGACCTAATGTTGACACCGTAAATTTCAAACGTCTGCTTCACAAAATCCCTCCTTAGGATCACAAATGACATTAAACAATGATATGCAAAGTACAGATTTGAGGTATTCAAAGCAACATTAAATAAAAAAAGCTTTTTTTTTTTCAAACACAAAGTTAACTGTCCTAAAAAGGCACGGAAAGAGGTTTCTCTAAATCATCAGGTCTACGCGGCACAGGAAGTTGCATAGTGAGTCTGCCCGGTTTACCTGAACTAGACAGGGGATCGATCTGGAATGCAACCCCTACCCAGTGGGAAAAAAAAGCCATCCGATGCAACAACCCTCTGTGAGGCCAGGCAAGACGCTGTTGCCTTCGTTTGCCGGAATCACTGCAACACAGTCTAAATAGACAACTTCCAATGACCACCGTCAAAGCATCTTCCTAGGCCACGGGAGACAGAGCTCTTAGGGCCTCGTTTGAAGGTAAGGAGAGAGAAAAGAGACAAAACAGCTCAGTCCAGGCATGCAAAGTTGCTTCGTTCTCTTTTCAGTTTCTTGATTTCTGAGATGCCCAGCCAAACAGGTCCCAGTAACTCCAAGCCATGCCGGCCGGCAGTGTATCTGAGATCCAGTATCGGGATGGGGGTCCATTTCGGAGGACTAAGGCGGTTAGTCGGTGGCTCAAGTGCTGGAGGTCCACAGATGCATCTGTTTGGCGAACTGAAGGACAAACACGATGTCGGGGCGCCGGTCCGGGTCGGGGTTGATGCACATGCTGACTAGCTCTCGCAGCTGTGGATGACACAGAAGTTAGACGTTATCGCGCAAGATCTTCAGCCCATTAAGAGTCTAACACACGCACATGTGAAAGGTATTTTTTATAAAGGTGAACGCTCTATGGTCTCTAACAAGAACTAGGCATTATGACCAAATGGAATGTACGTTGCATGGACACTGCTTGAAAAAATTAAGGGAACACTAATAATAATAATAATAATCACATTATAACACCAAGACATGCTTCAGGAATATCAATCTGCCCAGTTAGGAAGACCTAGCCATGTACCCTGACTGCTGTTAGGTACCAGGATGAAATCCTCAGACCCATCGTCAGACCTTACACTGGTACAATGGGCCCTGGGTTCCTTCTGGTGCAGGACCATTCCCGGCCTCGTGTCCAGAGTGTGTGGGCAATTCCTTGATGACAAAGGCATTGACGCCAATGACTGGCAATCAGGTTCCCCAGCCTTGAGTCCAATGGAGAACCTCTGAGATGTTATGTATAGGTGCATCCGACACTGCAAAGCAGCCCTATAGGAGCTCATTGATCCAGGTCTGGGTGGAGATCCCAGAGGACACCATCCACCGTTTCATCAGGAGCATGCCCAGATGTTGTCACAGGTGTATACAGGCACGTGGGGGCCACACACTACTAAGTCACATTATGAGTTTCTGCGATGAAATCCACACAAGTTGTTACAGCCTGTGATTTCAATTGTTAACTTTGATTTTCTGCGTGTGACTTTGAATTGAGCCCTCAATTGTTTGGGGATTTTGGATTCCATTGACCGTTGTTATGTACTTTTGATCCAAACAAATCGTACCATGTACAATAAAGATTTTGATCTTAAAAATATATTTTGTTCAACGAGACCCAATGTGTGATGTAAGTGTTCCTTTAATATTTTTTTGCATTGTAGTTGAACTGCAACCAATCAGCACAAAGACGAAACACTTGCATCCTGACCTCTGACTTTTGACATTTCATCCTAGGACATGTTGGCATTTTAAAATCATGTGCAGAAGCTTTAGTGAATTAGTGAACAATGACTTCTTTTTCCAGATGCAGGAAGTGCCTGAAGCCTGAAAGCTTTCGCTGATCTGTGTTCTGTCAGTTTCTAAAAGAATCGGAACCAATCAGAGGCCATGGTGAAAAACCCATTGGTGACACAATGTCCTGCTCCTCAGTTCCCCAAGCTCTGATCTGAGTGGCGACACAAGGCTGACCTTTAAATCGCCAAAGCAGCTTACATGGAGCTGTCAAGTCACTCAGCAAAGAAACAAGACTAGCGGAGAGAGAGAGCGCAAGGTTCGAGAGAGAGATGGAGAGACAAGGTGAATGAAAGACAGGTGCAGCTGGAAGACGAGGGGAGAAAAAGAACTGAATGAAAGTTCGGTAGAGGAAGACGGCACTCTAAAAGAACAAAACAAGGAAAGAAAGTATGGATAAAACAGCAAGAGAAGCAACAGACCTTCTAACAGACGAGGAGGGAGACAGTCAGATGCACCAGAGAAAAACGCAACGGAGATGAATAGACGTGGTAGTAACAGGCAGACAGTGCTGTGTGTGGAAGGCTAACGTGGTAAACTAAGTTAGTACAAGGCTTTGTGTTGCCCCATTTGAAACGCTGTCTACCCCGCTGCTCATCGGCCTCGGTCCTTCCCTGTCATGGTGGTTGGAACTAAGTCCGTCTCCCGACACTGCTCACAAACTGTCAATGACGGCTGATAGAGGGGCTCCGACTGAGGCCTTTGGCTTTCTGGGCTATCGGACGTGCAACTTCTGATTCATCCTTTATTTAACCAGAGGGATCACAATGAGAGTTTGGCCTCTATTTCAAGTCCTGGCCTAGAAATCAACATAAAGAGTAAAACAAAAGACAACAGAAAACATGAATTTAAGATGACCTCCGAATGAATAAGAGCGTTTATAAGAGCGGGTTTAAAACATGTAAGTTGCATTCAAAAGCTCTCCAGTCTATGATTAAAAATCTACATTTGAAATAAAATAATATAATTTCAGGTCAGCAAATTGTATTAAGACAATGGGAAAGCCGAATTCGTCTCTATTGCAACACATATTGAATTGCAGAAAACATGCTTTGAAACTGCACGATTTGATCAATGTCCCATAGCAAAAGTGGGGAAATTGTAGGAAATCGTCAAAAATATTTTCTCTCAAGAGAGAAAAAAAAAATAGCACCAGCTATTTTCCTCGAGCTGGTGCCCTCCACAAAGGCTGTGGCCTGGCCCTGCTCTGGGCTCCTCTTACCTTCCCAGAGTAATGGTCAGGAGGTAGTGGAGGGTAGTCACACTGCTCAATCTTCTGGCACAGAGACAGCAGATTCATCTTGTCCCCGTAGAATGGACTCTGCAACGCAGCCATCTGTAAAGAGAAATAACAATGAATATCAGAGTGGACGGGGCATTTTATTGGCTTTGCAGACAGAGGAGAGACAGTGGTGAAGACAGAGGAGAGACAGTGGTGAAGACAGAGGAGAGACAGTGGTGAAGACAGAGGAGAGACAGTGGTGAAGACAGAGGAGAAGACAGAGGAGAGACAGTGGTGAAGACAGAGGAGAGACAGTGGTGAAGACAGAGGAGAGACAGTGGTGAAGACAGAGGAGAGTGCGCTAAAAGTGCAGTGGGCCGGATTCGAACCCATGCAGCAGAAGTATATATGTGTTTCAGAGGCAGCAGCCTAGACCGCTGGACCACCCCAGACGGTCTAGGCTGCTGGAGATTCCTGATGCTTTTGCACGTGCCGAGATCAAGATTAGCAGCGCAACAACAAGGCAATGCTCACAGGTACTGTAAGTTATTCTACAGGCTGTTATCATTGACTGTTATAAAATTAGTTCAGTGGAAACTAAGCTCTCTATGAGAGTATGTGAGTATGAGTTGAGAATACAAATAATATCCTCACATGTGCTTTTAAAAAAAGAACAAAATATGCAGTGAATACCTAAAGATATTGCTATTATAAGAAAAACAAAAGAAAGACCAATGATTATCCTGTAAATGAATGAAATGATAAAAAAGATTAAATAATATTGTGCCTTTCACATCAAGTGCAACTTCCTTGTAAAATGTTTTATATTCTAAGGGCCTTGGTTTTATTCAGTACTTTGTAGAAGCCCCCTTGACAGCATCCCCAGCTTGAGTCTCCTTGGGTTTGCCTCTACAAGATGTAGGCAACTTAATCTAGTGGAGGCAAACCAAACCCACAAATAGATTTGGGCAGTTTCACTCATTATTACTTGTAGATCCTCTCAAGCACTGTCAGGTCAGAGGAGGAGCTGTTGCTGAAAAGCATCCCCATGGCATGATACTTCCACCGCAAAGATGGGAGAACCTGCCAGAAGGACAGAGACAAACTGAAACTCTTTTAGAATGGCCATTGGGTTCTTGGGCACCACCCAGGTACTTCTTGTCTAGTTACGCAATTTGGGCCAGACCAGTTTTAAGAAGAGCCTTGGTTGTTTCAAACTTCTTGATCAAAATTCTTGAACTACCCCAGATCTATGCCTTCATTAACATCAAGCTAACCTTGAGCAGTCATTATTACAACCTTGAGTTGCCAATTCAGACATCCAATCATGTGAGCTTAACAGCTCATAAATAGTGAACGAAAATCCTCCATTTACTTATTTTGTGTAAGCAATTCACATCCCGAGCCTGGCACTGGTGTGAGGGGCTGCATGGACACGCCCACAAGAGATGGCTATGTTTTTAATGGGGTGAAATACGATAACAATTGTCACCTGTGACCCTAGGCTGTGGCCTGAGGCTTATTAGCAGGATCAGCGAGTGCCAGGTAAAGAGGAGGCAGGGTAAGGAAGAAACAAGAGGAACAAGAACACAAGGTGCACACATTTTTTACCAATGCTTCAGTGCACATTTTGAAAGCATTGTAGTGCAGGAGAAAGTCTTCATGTTAACATTTCGCAACTATATTAACTTAACATACAAACTATTTACAGTACAGGACAAAATAAATGAGCATTATTTCTCAATACATTAATTAACCTAAACTATACCCACCCCAAAGGACTTCGGCACTGTTGTCAACAACAAAACGTAAAGAAAGGATTATTCTCAAAGCAATTACAGACACCAGAGAAGAGCTTCGTAGTGCGCCCTGTGACATTCTTTTCTACACGGCGTCTTTGTAAGTGTATTTGCAGCGTGCACGGGTGTGTGTTGGAGAGAATGGGTGGACAGGCAGGGATTTCTCTGTCTTTAGTCTCTACCATATAGACTCAATGAAGCCCTGTATGAAACATTTTATTTGTTATTGTCCGTAAAGTAAAAGACATGGGAAAATAGTGAGACAAGGAGAGGAAAACTAAGCAACATTTTCTATGCAAGAGCGCAATGGAGAGGAAGAATGACATTCCATGCTGATGCAGCAGTGAAGACGGAGGGGGAATAATTGGCCATTCAGTCTCCAAAAGAGCTCTAGTCCTTCAACAGAGAACACAGTTCCTCAGGAAAACTAAGCTCCAGTCATTATCAACAGAGAACACAGTTCCTCAGGAACACTGAGCTCTAGTCATTATCAACAGAGAACATTGTTCCTCAGGAACACTGAGCTTTAGTCATTATCAACAGAGAACATTGTTCCTCAGGAACACTGAGCTCTAGTCATTATCAACAGAGAACATTGCTCCTCTGGAACACTGAGCTTTAGTCATTATCAACAGAGAACATTGTTCCTCAGGAACCCTGAGCTTTAGTCATTATCAACAGAGAACATGGTTCCTCAGGAACACTGAGCTCTAGTCATTATCAACAGAGAACATTGTTCCTCAGGAACACTGAGCTTAGGTCATTATCAACAGAGAACATTGTTCCTCAGGAACACTGAGCTTTAGTCATTATCAACAGAGAACATGGTTCCTCTGGAACACTGAGCTTTAGTCACTATCAACAGAGAACGCAAAGTTCACGTCTGACTGAGCATTGTCACTGACAGTATTAATATTGTGCCAGCATGAGTCAGCATCTAGAATAATTAATATTTTTTGCTGCATAAATTAGCTTTTTCTGTTATGTTCGTGATAACACATTCGGAAACAAACAAAATAATTAGAGGGGTGGGAAACTTATTTTAACAATTAACATGTGAAGCGAGGAGTGAGAGGCACATTTCCCCAAAGGGAATTTGGTTAAAAACCTCTTTCATTGTAACGCCACCTCCCACCTGCTTTTCCATACCTCACTGAGGTGTGATATGATAAGGCTGACAGGGGCCCTATAGGTGTCTAACCACAGCCAGGGTTAGGGTTATGATAAGGCTAGCAAGGGCCCTATAGGTGTCTAACCACAGCCAGGGTTAGGGTTATGATAAGGCTGTCAAGGGCCCTATAGGTGTCTAACCACAGCCAGGGTTAGGGTTATGATAAGGCTGTCAGGGGCCCTATATGTGTCTAACCACAGCCAGGGTGCCACATATCCTGACGCTCAAAGGAATGTGTAGCTGCCTGTATAAGATATGCATAGTTAAACAACTAAATATCTTTTAACTCTTGTGTAGTCGAATTTCTATGTAATTGTTCTGGGAATTACAAATCAGTGTTTGTCCTACAATAGGCAAGGCAGGTCTCTGTATATTTGTCTCCCAGCCAACAGAGGTTTGGCTTTATTTATATTTTGTCTCATCAGCCCTACACTGCCGCAACGTTTGTTTCAGTCGCTTTAATGCTTTTCGGGGTGTGCCGGATGGGGTTCTAGCCCAGCAATAACTTACCTGTTTAAACTACCAACGATCCTGGCGGATGATTGTGCCAAATTCATTTCCCAGGAGCCCCAGTAACTCCCCTGGACAGAAGTTATACATCCCCAGTTAAGGGTACCAGAAGAAGTGAACCTACCTCGTAGAGAAGACATCCCAGGGACCAGATGTCTGACTTGAAGTTGTAGCCGCCTTCGTGGATCCTCTCTGGAGACATGTAGTACGGTGTTCCCACTGAGACAAAAAGGGTGTGGTGTCAGGCTACAGTCTCATTTTAACATTCAATCTGGACTTAGAAAATTAGACCTCTGGAAAAGGTCAGCTGCGTACATCATACCATAGCATCCATGGTGACCTGACTATAGGGACAACACAGTACAACATGAAGAGGTACACTCACATCCCAACAATGTTATGCCTTTTCCGTTATTGAACAGTCCCTGCAGAAAATATAAAAAGAAACCAATACCAATATGTAAAACAGCTCACAAGCGACAACACACTGATTTTTGCTTTGGTTTGCGTGACAGTTGATCCACAAAGCCGTAAGGCGTCAAACGCTAATTGGCTTCAGAATCATTCCATCTCCAGCCCCCACCACCCTAAAACCCGGCTGATCTATCCATCTCCAGCCCCCACCACCCGAAAACCCAGCTCATCTATCCATCTCCACCTTCAGGGGTTACAGCACATGCAGACGCTGAATATATTTGCATATGCAAACGCATGCATAGGTCAGCGACCTTAATGAAGCTATGGCACTGTGAGCGGTTGCCAAGGCAACGGTGAGGGCTTGTTAAAAAGGTGCTGCTCTCTGAGGCTACGCCATGAGTAATTGTTAGAGGCGTGTGTGTATGTGTTTGCAGGCCGGAATGCTTTGTGGGTCTCAGAAATGTACACTTGTATGTTTTTTTTTATAACAGTATGAGCTTGATTTTGTGTTTGTGTGTGAGTACGTTTGTTGTCTTGTGTGTCTGCGTATTTGTGTGCATGTGGTTGTGTGTGAGTATGTGTGTTGTCCTGTGTGTACGTGGGGGAGGGTACATGTGTTGTCCTGTTTGTCTGTGTTTGTGTATGAGTATTTGTGTTGTCCTAGGGGTTTGTGTTTGAGTAGGTGTGTTGGCTGTGTGGGTTCCTTTAGGAACACAGTCCTTCCTGACCGTTTCCTTGGTGTTCTAGAGCAGCATTCCTCAAAATGAGGCAATTATGGTCAACGGATCCCTGGAGTAAGTTTTGAGGGTGAAATATAATATGTAGTAATATTTTAAATCAACCATTTCTATCATTAACTCTGGACCACTGAGAGGTGATATCCATAGAGCTGCAATAATTACACATTTGAACATTGACTATTTTAACAAGAATTCACTGTAAGCGTGAAGGTCTGAGAGCCACCCACCTAGAGAGTGAGCGGCAGTGGTCATTGAGCTGAAGAAGCGACCCAGTCCCAGATCTCCCAGCTTCACCTCTCCTGTAGCGGTGATGAACACGTTGGCTGGCTTGATGTCTGTCGCCAAGGGAGACAGAACCACTTATTTCATTTAACATGACAAGTCTAACTGACATTGGAGTAAAGGAACATGTTCCCTTTAAAGCCAAAAGAGGTGTTAAGTGATTATTGGGAGAGACAGAGACAGGATGAGGGAATAAAAAGAGACAGTGAGTGAATAAGGAAAGAGGATAAGTGAAAAAGAAGGGAGACAGGATGAGTGGATAAGGAGAGAGAGAGAGAAAGAGTAAATAAGGAGGGACAGGGTAAGTAAATACAGAGAGAGACACCAGATGAGTGAATAAGGAGAAAGAGAGAGGTGAGAAAAAATAAAAGGGAAAAGAACAGTGATAAAGTCAGAGTGTTCTAAGTAGAGTCAAAAAGTGGCAAATATTAAAAGTAAAACAGAAAAAAAGAGTGAGTGAGGAAGTGAAGTAGTGGTGGCTGTTTACCACGGTGCATGACTCTACGGGAATGCATGTGCTCAAGGGCCCCACACAGCTGGACAAAATACTTCCAGATTGTCCTCTCCGGGATGAGCCGCCTCTTCTTCTTAAAGTACTGTGAGTGAGAGAAAGAGTGAGAGAAAGAGCAAGAGAAAGTGAGAGAGAAAGGACAAAAGACAGACATGGAGAAAAAGAGGATGGGAAGTCAGAAAAAAACGGAGAGAAAAGGAGCTGGAAGGGAAGTCTGGATTCCACCAACACTTCCCATCTCCCCCTCACTCTCATGCAGACACACCCCACCTTCACACTGCATCCCCAACACACACACACACACGCTAGCCTCAAAAAACCCTGATTCAATGTCAGACAGCACCCCAAAACAGTGCAAAACATCTAAAGAATTATTCATCTGTGCATTACCATTTAACCCCGTCTCTGCCTGTTTGAGTGGGTAATGAGAAGACATTTGGGAGAAGCAGGCTGACGAGATCTGACATCGTCTGCGCATGGAGCCCAGCCCCTAATTAATACTAATCTGGCTAATTAAACTGCCCAAACTTTGTTTAATGCCCCAAAACAACAAATGTTTGTATTTTCTTTTCCGCTATTTTCCAACCACAAACGTCTTTGTTTTTTGTGTGGGAAGGGGGGGAGGGGGGACGGGGTGTGAAGTGCGTTTTTAATGACAACTAGAAAGTTTGCCGCTGGCAAGAGATGTTTTCCACTGTGATCTGCATATCGGTCCAGTAGCGAGCTTGGAATTAGGAATCTCTTTCTACATCATTATAATGATGCCTTGAAAAATAAAAGACAACGTAAAAGTCAATCTGAAGACAGAGAAGATAACAGTTCCAGAGAAAGGAACTTTTTTTGGAAACTTTGTTTAAAGAGGAAGACAGCCCAACATACTTATTTCATATAGTTAAAGTAGGCGGTGCATCTTCGGGGGGAAGAAGGAAGCAGACAATCTAGTGAAGGAGAACTACAGAGTAGAGATGGACAGAAGTCTTGGCCAATTAACAATGACCAAGAAAGGAAGAGATCTGGAGCAATGAAAGGAAAAGCAGAGGAGGAAAGGGACGAGCAGGGAGATGCATGAAGCAAACAAGACGAGAACAGATTATATACAAGGGCAGTCAAAAGGAGAGGAAGGAGGTGCGGTTGGTTAGAGGTGCGGTAGGTTAGAGGTGCAGTAGGTTAGAGGTGTGGTACGTTAGAGGTGTGGTACGTTAGAGGTGCTGTAGGTTAGAGGTGTGGTACGTTAGAGGTGCGGTAGGTTAGAGGTGTGGTAGGTTAGAGGTGCGGTACGTTAGAGGTGTGGTACATTAGAGGTTGGGTAGGTTAGAGGTGTGGTAGGTTAGAGGTGTGGTAGGTTAGAGGTGTGGTAGGTTAGAGGTGTGGTAGGTTAGAGGTGCGGTATGTTAGAGGTGCGGTATGTTAGAGGTGCGGTAGGTTAGAGGTGCGGTACGTTAGAGGAGCAGTAGGTTAGTGGTGTGGTAGGTTAGAGGTACGGTACGTTAGAAGTGTGGTAGGTTAGAGGTGTTGAAGGTTGGAGGTGTGGTAGGTTAGAGATGCAAGTGTGGTATGTTAGAGGTGTTGTAGGTTAGAGGTGCGGTACGTTAGAGGTGTTGTAGGTTAGAGGTGCGGTACGTTAGAGGTGTTGTAGGTTAGAGTTGCGGTACGTTAGAGGTGCGGTAGGTTAGAGGTGTGGTAGGTTAGAGGTGTGGTAGGTTAGAGATGCAAGTGTGGTAGGTTAGAGGTGTTGTAGGTTAGAGGTGTTAGAGTCAGTCTGCATGTCTCAGTCAGTCTGGATGTCTCAGTCAGTCTGGATGTCTCAGTCTGTCTGGATGTCTCAGTCTGTCTGGATGTCTCAGTCAGTCTGGATGTCTCAGTCAGTCTGGATGTCTCAGTCTGTCTGGATGTCTCAGTCAGTCTGGATGTCTCAGTCTGTCTGGATGTCTCAGTCTGTCTGCATGTCTCAGTCTGTCTGGATGTCTCAGTCTGTCTGGATGTCTCAGTCAGTCTGGATGTCTCAGTCTGTCTGCATGTCTGTCTGGACTGAGACATGCAACCAGTAACCTGTCAGGGACCAGTGGCATCATTCTGCCCAGAGTCTGGCCTTTAACCCCTTACCTTTATCATCTGAGAGAGATCACCGGCATCCGCCAGCTCCAGGACGATGTTGAGCTCATTGTCCTCGATGAACGAGTCCAGGTACTTGATCACATTGGGGTGGTTCAACTGCTGTAAGAGAAAGAGAAGGAGGAAGCATGTTGTTCAGTCTTGTTCTGAGAAAGTGGTACGGCTTTTCCTTATTTATTAGAAATAAATACAGACTATTTATTTCCAATGTCTCGAGTTCTAGATAGGTTCACACACAGCACAATTCTGATAATTTTTAGTTAGTTCACATTAAATGTTATTATTTGAAAGACCAATTAGCCTAAAACATAAATATTGGACTGCTTTTATTAATGCAACGTTCCGTCAAATGTATCAACGGTGCTTACAGGTACAGAACAAACACAGCCACCTAACACAACAACAGCCGCATGATCTCAAAGAACAACTGAACAAAAATGTATTGTGCTTCTCTGTTGCTTATTTACAAAAAAAACAGGAGTTCCCTCAAGATGCACCTCCACATCCCTTGTTATGTAACAAAACAGTACTACATCAGTATTGATGATGACAAAAAAATTTACATTTTCCAAAGAGCACTTAGTAGCCCAAATTCAGATATAATTCAGTAAATAAGGGGTTTGGTGCAGTATCTCTTAGGTAGAAACACGTGTCCAATGGGCAGGGTTAGGATTATCCACTGGGCAGGGTTAGGATTATCCACTGGGCAGGGTTAGGATTATCCACTGGACACGATTAGGATTATCCACTGGGCAGGGATAGGATTATCCACTAGACAGTGGATTTGGTGGACACTAGACAGGGCTAGGATTATCTACTGGGCAGGGTTAGGATTATCTACTGGGCAGGGTTAGGGTTATGCACTGGGCAGGTTAGGGTTATGCACTGGGCAGGTTTAGGGTTATGCACTGGGTGTGGTTATGCACTGGGCAGGGTTAGGGTTATGCACTGGGCAGGGTTATGATTTTCCACTGGGTAGGGTTATGCACTGGGCAGGTTTAGGGTTATGCACTGGGCAGGTTTAGGGTTATGCACTGGGTGTTGTTATGCACTGGGCAGGGTTAGGATTATCCATTGGGCAGGGTTAGGATTATCTACTGGGTAGGGTTAGGGTTATACACTGGGCAAGGTAGCATTATCCAATGGGCAGGGTTAGGTTTATGCACTAGGCAGGATTTGGTTTATGCACTTGACAGGGTTAGGTTTAACCACTGGGCAGGGTTAGGATTATCCACTGGGCAGAGTTAGGGTTATCCACTGGGCAGGGTTAGGATTATCCACTGGGCAGAGTTAGGGTTATCCACTGGGCGAGTTAGGGTTATCCACTGGGCAGGGTTAGGGTTATCTACTGGGCAGGCCTGACTTGGTCAGTGCCACTGGATGGATAGCATACCAAACAATAATTGCAGCTTTTCATGCCAATGTCAGTGTCCACATTGACATAGCCAAACCTGAAATCCAAACATATACAATAAAACAGACAGATCTAATAATCAAATTATCCAATTCACACTTTATATAAAATAGAATGCACATTCTTAAGAGAGAAAAGTTGTTTAAGACAGAGGAGAGTTTTTGCAGACAAAGCAGTAAGTAGGATGTGAATCCCACGATGCAGCAGCACACATTCAGCCAGAGCACGGATCGCAGGACCACCCAAGCAACAATAAAAGACATATTTCAGACCCACAATTCTCCTTAATAACATGAAGAGTATTCTGGCTGCATTATAGTCTGATCTGATGGTTAACTTCCTATACAAAAACATGAAGGCTTCAAACGAATCCTCCTAAATTAGTCTCAAACCAACTCACTGGACTCAACCCAACTCACTGGACTCAACCCAACTCACTGGACTCAACCCAACTCACGGGACAAAACTGACTTGAAGAACATCCACTTTTTAGAATTCAAATTTGGCAAAACATTTTTAAATCCAAAATCTCATGGCACGGGAGCTTGACTGTAATGTATGTGCATTTAAATACAAAACGCATTGTAGCCTTGATGACAGAAGATGAATTGTGCTCAGCACAGCAAGTTAATATTATTCAAACTAGTCAATGTTTTTAATCTGTAATTCATGGGCTATTAACCCTTACATATCATAAAAAAATCTCTAATGACAAGCTTTGTTTGGGATTAAGTACACTGAGCGCTCTAGAAACAAATATTTATGGAAGCATTTTAGGACGGTATCTCTAACGAGTCTTGGAAATATGTCAAAGCATCTTGCACTTATAGAAGCCCATATGACATTTTGATTGGTTTAGCTGCTTACTTTGTTTATTCTGTGTTCTGTTGTTATAGAAAGGGCCCATCAACTTTGACCCCATCTAAAAGAAAAGTCTGTGTTTAAAAAACTGCATAGTGCATGTTTAAGCATGCTGAGTTTGTGAATTGTGGAGTGGCTCTGGCTTGTTAACCAATCACATTGTTATTGATTAATTAACCCATTAATTAGGTGTCGAATTTGGAGAGTTCTATATTTCAACACAACAGAAACGTTAAGGCATTTAACAGTGAACTCACAAAAAAACCTGACAAAAACATTGGGCGGTTTGAAGCCTCAGGCACGGTCGGATCCAGTCAATACACTTGGATTTAATTCTGGAATTAGTAATCAACAGATTAATCGATTATTAAAATAGTTAATAATAGTTAAGTTGCAGCCCTACACATTAGCTAAAAGAGCGGGAGATACAACCCCTTTCTTATGGACCTTTCTGGCTCAGACACGGCTTATACATTGAAGCAGTTCGCTAAGAGTCTACTGCATTAAGTAGGCTACGGTTAGATAATTGAGGTGCAGGTTACTGAATCATACATATTACTAGGCTTTGGGGGACTGTCAGAATCTGCCTCAGATACTCAGCATTACTCAGAATCAAATGTAATTTACTTAGAATCAGGCACAATTTAGTCAGAATCAGACAGAATTTACTCAGAATCAGACAGAATTTACTCAGAAACCCCCTGAAGGTTTTGTGTGGGAAGGCGACCAGACTCATAGTACCGCACTCATGGTGAACGTGTAGGTTTCAACACGCGGCTCAGTGAGGCCTTGGTGATTAGATCCCAGCACCAATTCCCTTGACCCCTGGGCTTCCCTGCCCCCCCACCCAAACCCCCTTAGGGATGGTTAAAACACATTGTATGGAACCCAAGGTGTCCAGATAAATCATATTGCATGACATACTTTGTGTGTGTGTGGGTGGGGGGGGGGGTTGTGCATGTATGTGTGGTGTGTTTGTGTGTGTCTTCGTGTGTTGTCTGTGCGAGTGTGTGTGTGTGTGTGCGCGTGTAGTGACTGCTGCGCTAAAGGAGCATACTGTGTTTGTATGGTAATGTGAGCCAGTCTTTTTGACAGGGGTCTCTGCCCACAGACGCACTTCCAGACGCTGTCATAAACCCTGGTTTACCGGCCGGCCTCCTGGCAGAACGCAGCACCGGAACAAATGTCACAGAGTCCCCGCTGATGATGCCGATGACGACCGTGTCATCATCCGCTCGCATGACACAAAAAAAAGCACCCCAATTTATGCAGTCGTAAAGCCCCAACGGCCGGCGCACCCGCCAATCACTCCAGGAGGCGGAAGCAGGCAGCAGATGGGGCGCGCGTGATTTGACGGGTCGTTAAAGTGACAGGGCAGTGACAGGCGGGCGGGATCGAGGACCTAACAGTGTGGTGCGGGTGTGTTGGTGTGGTGTGTGTGTGTTTGGTGTGGTGCGTGTGTGTGTGTGGGTGTTTGGTGTGGTGCGTGTGTGTGTGTGTGTGTGTGTGGGTGTTTGGTGTGGTGCGTGAGTGTTGGCACCTCATCTTTCCTACCTCCCTCCTTCCCCTCTCCTCTCTCTTCTCCTCTATCTCTCTTCTCCTCAATCTCTCTTCTCCTGAATCTCTCTTCTCCTGAATCTCTCTTCTCCTCTTTCTCTCTTCTCCTCTTTCTCTCTTCTCCTCTTTCTCTCTTCTCCTCTATGTCTCTTCTTTCTCATGGTCTCATCACTTTGTCTGTAGCCCTCCCTCCCCCACACCTTGAGATGACACACACACACACCGCCAACTCTAAACAGAGCCTCACAGCCCGTGTGAGATGACAGAAAACACACTTGGAATGTCAGAACAGAGGCTTTCTTTGATCCTATACAATGACAAGGAATAACACACACAGATGGATGGAGAAGTACACTGATAATGATATTCTCTCTTTCTCTGTGCATTTATGTGTGTATGTGTGTCAGTGAGTGTGTGTTTTGATGGCAAAGCGCACATTATTAAATAGAAGCACACACATCAAACACAGCCAGGCCCGTTTGCAGTCACAATAACACAAAAGCGGCAGAAAATAAAAACTGCCCAGATCACATGAGAAAGGGGTCCACACCAAACTAAAACCAGGAACCGTCACCGGAATAGGATGCAAGCCACCTCATGCTCCCCCATCTCTTCCTCACCTACACCTTAAGATTTCAAAGCCGTCTCCCAAATTATATCTGATTTTAATGAACCCAAATAGAGGCAGTAGCACATTTCCTCCTTTCCTTGATCGGTCCTTTAAAGATTTTTTAAAATATTACTTCTAAAAGTAATATATATCCCACAAAACATAACTGTATATCCAATGCTTTCAATACATCAAAAATCATTTCAAATACTTCTGCAACTCCTAACTCTGCAGAGACTACAGCTCCTACTAATAGTACCATTGCTAATCATATTACTGCGATACCTTTCTAATACTATTAACTTGTAGTTTCTTAAAACTTCACAAAGAAGGAGATGAGGAGATGTACAAAAGTACATTGAGACGGACCCTCTGAAAAGCCCCGCAGTCTTACCTTCAGCAGGTCGATTTCCTTGATGCAGTCCTGGCGAGCCTTGGCATCCATCATCTCAAAGATCTGAAAAGGATAAAAGAAAATGTAGTTCCATTGTCCAGCTGTACCGTTTTCCAGCTGTATGGTTAGAAGTTAGTACCATTGTCAAGCTGTATGGTTAGACGTTAGTACCATTTTCCAGCTTTATGGTTAGACGTTAGTATCATTTTCCGGCTGTACGATTAGAAGTTAGTACCATTTTCAAGCTGTATGGTTAGACGTTAGTACCATTGTCCAGCTGTATGGTTAGACGTTAGTACCATTGTCCAGCAGTACAGTTAGAAGTTAGTACCATTGTCCAGCAGTACAGTCAGAAGTTAGTACTTTTGTCAGACTGTATTGTCAGAGGTATCACAAATAATCCCCCAATTTGAGATGGTAGTCTTATAGAGCACTGTTGCTCAATCCTGGTCCACCAGGCCAACCGTCTTTTGCCACATAACTAACTCAACTAAACTTCAGGTAAAACAGGTTCTAACACAAAATGTGTGTCCAGGCCTGTTTGAACCGCACAGAATTTGTTGCACTTGCCTGGAACAAATTTCACAGAACATTCTGTTTCACCCAAAGCAGGTTCTGCTGTGGATGGCTAGGTAGGTGTTGATGTACACCTTAAGGATGTCTAGCAAGAAGGGATTTCTGCCTTAAGTGTGGGAGAAATATGACGTTTAGATCTGAAATCATGTAATTTACAGACCGGTGTTGTATATTTGCGCAAGCTGACTTCAGCATGTTTAGTTTTTGGGATAAAACATGCACTAATAACATACAGAGTAGCCTAAACAAAGAGAGAGCATGAACGACTGCATAACATGCACCATAGAAGAAGGGCACGTCAGAAAAGTGGCCCAGATTTGCCGGACTGAACCTGACAACATTTTCTCATACAATTTACCTCACAAGTGCGTGTCTGCCGGTCACTATCAAACCTCGCTCCTCAGAGCCGTGAACAGAGTTCCTACAATACCCACCGCCACAGCACAACAAAACCGTGCGTTTTCACGCAACATTGGTTCATGTTCATTTGTAAACGAAGGCGATCATTAGCAAAGCGCACGTGTCACGTCTGCAGAGATGTAACCAAGGCAACGCGGGGCCTGACACTACCTGGACTTTCTTCAGAGCAACCTGCTGGTCCTCCAGAAGGTATGTGGCTTTGTACACCTCGCTGAACTGGCCCCGGCCAATCTTCTTCTCGATGCGGAAGTTGGACAGCGTGCAGCAGAACTGATAGCTGGGCATGTTTCCCTGCGCGGGGAACAGAGATGTCTGGCTTTAGTTAAAGGGTAATTGTACCCGGATGAGTAGGGTTAAAGAGTCCATAATGACTTGACCATGACATTTGATGACTGACTTAGAAACAATTAGAAACAAACTGACTACTAGGCAAATGTTTCCGGGGAGCATGAAAAAAAAAAACATCTTAAGAATCCTCCTGAAATATCCCTAGAACCTACCAGGAACCACACAGATCTTTCAAGGGACAATGGAAAACATATTTAAAGAGCTCTATGGCAACATTACCAGGACTAAAAGAAAACTAGACAAAACTTTCAGGGGGCCTTGATAAAAAAAAAGTGTTGACATCCTCAGGACATCCCAACAACTTATTTTTTGTCTTCTGAGCAGTGAAAGATTACATTTGAATAATTGAACTGCAACTCATATCCAGAGTGGAATACATTATTGATTGCATGCATTTAGTAGCGATAGAACAACACACTCAGTTTGTGATTTGTTTTTCTACAGTGAGAAAGGGATGAATGAGCCAAATAAATGCTGGGGATGATTTAGTGGCCAGGATGGTATGAGGGCCAGGACACCCCAACTGTGGGATGTCCCAAGAATGTGGGACATAGGATCTCCAACATCCACTCTCTGTGTGAACCACCCCCAAACCCACAGCTTGGACATAGGGTAACAAGAGAGAACAGCTTGTAACAAGAGAGAACAGGTTGGACATAGGATAACAAGAGAGAACAGCTTGGACATAGGGTACAAGAGAGAACAGGTTGGACATATGGTAAAAGAGAGAACAGGTTGGACATAGGGTACCAAGAGAGAACAGCTTGTGACAAGAGAGAACAGGTTGGACATATGGTAACAAGAGAGAACAGGTTGGACGTAGGGTACCAAGAGAGAACAGCTTGTAACAAGAGAGAACAGGTTGGACATAGGATAACAAGAGAGAACAGCTTGGACATATGGTAACAAGAGAGAACAGGTTGGACATAGGGTAACAAGAGAGAACAGGTTGGACATAGGGTAACAAGAGAGAACAGCTTGTAACAAGAGATAACAGGTTGGACATAGGATAACAAGAGAGAACAGGTTGGACATATGGTAACAAGAGAGAACAGGTTGGACATAGGGTAACAAGAGAGAACAGCTTGTAACAAGAGATAACAGGTTGGACATAGGATAGCAAAAGAGAACAGCTTGGACATAGGGTAACAAGAGAGAACAGGTTGGACATATGGTATCAAGAGAGAACAGGTTGGACATAGGGTAACAAGAGAGAACAGCTTGTAACAAGAGAGAACAGGTTGGATATAGGGTAACAAAAGAGAACAGGTTGGACATAGGGTAACAAGAGAGAACAGCTTGTAACAAGTGAGAACAGGTTGGATATAGGGTAACAAGAGAGAACAGGTTGGACATATGGTAACAAGAGAGAACAGCTTGTAACAAGAGAGAACAGGTTGGACATAGGATAACAAGAGAGAACAGCTTGGACGTAGGGTAACAAGAGAGAACAGGTTGGACATATGGTAACAAGAGAGAACAGGTTGGACATAGGGTAACAAGAGATAACAGCTTGTAACAAGAGATAACAGGTTGGACATAAGATAACAAGAGAGAACAGCTTGGACATAGGGTAACAAGAGAGAACAGCTTAGACATAGGGTAACAAGAGAGAACAGCTTGGACATAGGGTAA
>JACXGK010007342.1:0-25601 GCA_016801125.1 Novumbra hubbsi | reverse complement strand
CCTGAGTGTCAGTGAGTGTGATCATGATTGGGTCTTATCCCTGAGTGTCAGTGAGTGTGATCATGATTGGGTCTTGTCCCTGACTGTGATCATGATTGGGTCTTATCCCTGAGTGTCAGTGAGTGTGATCATGATTGGGTCTTATCCCTGAGTGTCAGTGAGTGTGATCACGATTGGGTCTTATCCCTGAGTGTCAGTGAGTGTGATCACGATTGAGTCTTATCCATGAGTGTCAGTGAGTGTGATCACGATTGAGTCTTATCCCTGAGTGTCAGTGAGTGTGATCACGTTTGGGTCTTTCTGTTTATTTTCTACTCTCACCGTTCCTGAGTGTCAGCGAGTTCCAGCACTGTATCACCACATCAGGTCTAAATCTTTGCCAAAATGTCTTGCTCAAAAGTGTTAAACCATTACCTTAAGGCAGCCCGCGACTTAGTGCCAATCCAGTAACTTAAAAGTTGCTAGTTCAAATCCCAGAGTGGCCAGTGGGGAAGAAAATCTGACTGTGGGCCTTTTAGCAAGACTCGTAACTCCTTCAAAAAAAGGATTGCAGGTCAAGCACCTGCTATCCCATTTTAGAAACCGTAGAAAGTAATGCAACCCCAGTTTGAACTTTGATTTGCTTATCATATGCATACTTTCTTTGACCCTGACAATGAGTTGCACACACACCCTATCGTAACCCCCGGACGCCTTTATTAGAAGGGAGACATGTTGGCATAGCGAGCGTCGGCGCGCCGAGGTGTGTGATGCGTCTGGGTAAACTGGCAGGGCCACAAGCGGTGGAGGAATGTAAGCGCAGACAGCCTGACGGAGTGGAAAATGTAGAGCAGATTATACACACCCGCCGATGCTAGCCGGACCACCGGTATAAAACAATTGTAGATTGTGTGCTGGTCTGTTTTTTTTCACCGTTTTGTTTTCTACCCCACATATCCATCTTTTTATGGTGTCCTCAGGCCTCACCCACTCACCTTTTCCCTCCCCCCTCCACCCCTCTCTCCCCTCTCTTCTGTTGTTAGAGTGCTATTGAGTCTCTGTTTGGGGCATCGCTCACCGGCGTAGCCTTCTCTCTGTTCGCGGGGCAGCCCCTCACCATTCTGGGCAGCACGGGGCCTGTCCTGGTTTTCGAGAAGATCCTCTTTAAGTTCTGCAAGTGAGTGCTACCATTACATCGATCCTGGTTTTCCTTATGCACTGTGGCCCTCTGGTGGTAGCATCCTGTAAGGACTCAACTGCCATTTCAGGATTTCTTGTTAGTTTGTTATCAGTGAGGGTTTTATATACGGTATTCTGTGGATACTGTTTACTGTATAGGAATGGTAAGCTAAAGTGCCTGGAGTTGTTCATGTTCATGTCACATGGCCCTAAAAAACATTAATTGAATGCACAAACGACATGATTGTTGTCGATCTAATTACATGATTCAGTCCATATAGGACTGTCTTTGATGTTTTTACGGATGTTATGCTATAACTTTGCTGTTACTTTTAGTCCTGTTATTCATTTGAAGAGTAAAGGGCTGTATAAGAGTAACAGAACTAAGATGTTTGAATAAAGTAGCTATTTTAAATGTGTCTGGTATACCCACTCATTGTTCAAATGTTTAGGATCACTTAGAAGAAATGTCCTTGTTTTCAAAAGAAAGCTTTTTTTGTCCATTAAACAGTTCTAAGAGTTTTGGTAACAAGACTGTGAAAAATGCAAATACCTCCCATTGAGAAAAAAAGAAATACAATTTAGATTGACAGATTTTAAATAGTTAAACTGTGTCTTGCACTCTATTGCATTCAGTGCTGAAAAAAAAGATAAAGATTGCTTTGGCAGAATAGCCTTTAAAAGTACCTTGATAGTAAGCTGAGCATTTACAAAATGAGCACGTGTGACACTGGTATATAAATCCCAATGGATCTTCACAACTGAACAGCCAGAACACAGTACTGCTATCAGGTAGCAGAGTACGGTTTTATCCATTTGTCTTTAAACACAGCTCTTTAAATAGATGTAATTGTGACTACCTTGTTATCATTTGTATTAGTAATATGTACAGTCCCTGTCAAAAGTAAGGGCACACCTCCCCAATCATTTTGATAGTTTTACTATTTTCCACTTGTACAATAACAGTGAAGACATCAACACCATTAAATAACACATATGAAATAATGTAGCAACCAAAAAGTGTTTAAATATCAACATATATTTAATATTGTACAAAGTACCAACCTTTACCTTGACGTCAGCTTTGCACACTCTTGGTATACTTGGTATTCTCAACCAGCTTCATAAGGTCATGTGGAATAAATTTCAATTAACAGTTATGCCTTGTTAAAAATTTATGATGACCGCCACAAAAGAAAGACACAGAGATACCTCTGCTGAGGAACATACATTCATTAGTTACCAGCCTCAGAAATAAGCATAAACTGCACATCAGATTGCACCCAAAGAAAGCAATACAGATTGCAGCCCAAATAAATGCTTCAAGTAACAGACACACATCATCATCAATGTTCAAAAAGACTGCGTGAATCAGGCTTTTCTGGTCAAATTTATGCAAAAAAATCCCTACAGAAGGACAAAAAAATAAATAAAAAAGATGTGCTTGGGCCAAGAAACATGAGAAATGGACATTAACAAGTTCCCACTGACGGAGGTGTGATGGTGTCGGGGTGCTTTGCTGTTGGCACTGTCAGAGATTTATTTAGAATTTAAGGCAACCTTAACCAGCATGGCTACCTCAACATTCTGCAGCGATACGCCATCTGGTTTACGTGTAGTAGGACTCTTATATGTTTCTCAACAGGGCACTGACCCAAAACCCACCTCCAGGCTCTGTAAAAGGTTATTTGAACAATCAGAAGAGTGATAGAGTACTGCATCAGATAACCTGGCCTCCACCATCACCCGAACTAAACAAGATTGGAGACCTGATACTGATTAAAGAAACACATTTGTGTAAAATGTCATATAATCCAATTAAGGGGTACCAACAAATGTTTCCAGGCCAAAAAGAAAAGAAAAAAGCAAAATTCATATTTTTTTCACCGCTCCCTTGCTTTATTCAATGACATACCAAACGAATTCCATCACTTTTCAGGATGAATAAACATTATTTTAATGAGCGGTAGGGGTACCAACAAATTTGACCACATCTTCAGAACTCCTTCAAGGCTGTTGTAAAGCATTCCAGGTTAATACTTCATGAAGAGGGTTGAAAAGATTTCAAACGGTGTGCAAAGCTGTGCAAAGTCGTCAAGACAAAGGATGCCTAATTAGAAGAATGTAAAATATAAACGGAGACTACTGTTCAAAGGTTTGGGGTCACTCAGAAATGTACTTGTTTTCAAAAGAAAAGAAAATTATAAGCAAATTATTTTTTATTATGTATTAGATTTTCATGATTTAATAGATTCTTGTTATTCTAAATATATTGCAGTTCTTATGATTTGATATGTAATGCCACTTAAATGATAGCATAGCATTTTATTTGATGTTCCAAACATATTGATTGGTCATGGAAAAAGACACTGCATACACTGGCTCGACCTTAAGTCTCAAATTGGATACATTTGGATACATCGGTTTTTCAGGGATACTTCAAAATTAGCTTTCTTTCCCTTTGAAGCGCTGGATGTTGGAATGCCGCTTAGCGCTCTTTTATGCCAGCTATAAACTGTTACTGTACCTACTCTCTTGCCCTACCCAGGGACTACCGCCTGTCGTACTTGTCTCTGAGGACCAGCATTGGCCTGTGGACGGCGTTTCTTTGTCTGGTCCTGGTGGCCACCGATGCCAGCTCCCTGGTCTGTTACATCACCCGCTTCACAGAGGAGGCCTTTGCCGCGCTCATCTGCATCATCTTTATCTACGAGGCCCTCGAGAAGCTATTCCACCTGGGGGAGCACTACCCTGTCAACATGCACAATGAGCTGGACAACCTCACCATCTACACGTGAGTTTGGGTTGCATTGGTGGAGGGCAAACACGATTTTATTACTAAACACAGCCGGAAAATACATGTACCTTCACTGTTTTGACTTTGTTTTCAGATGGTAAGTAAGGTGAAAATACACTAAACTGCAAGTCTCTCTGGATGAGAGTTTGTGCCTTAAGTCTGTGAATTTGATTGTGAAATGGTTTGACTCAGGTGCCAGTGTTCTGCACCGGCCAACGCCTCTGCTCAGATCTTGCAAACGTGGAACGAGACAGGACACACACAGGACTCAATCTCCTGGAACAGCCTCAATGTGTCGGTAAGTCACAGGATGTATACGCATGCACTTACACACGCACGTATACACAGCACAAATACACACCAGAGTAACACTCCGATCCTTTTCAGATGTGTAACCTGCTCCAAGGAGAGTTTACCGGGTCTGCATGCGGTCACCATGGCCCTTACATCCCGGACGTCCTTTTCTGGTCCATCATCCTCTTCTTCACCACCTTCTTCCTCTCCTCCTTCCTCAAGGATATTAAGACAGAGCGCTACTTCCCCACAAAGGTGTGTTATTCACCGGAGAGCAGGGCAAGGTCTCTGGGTAGACATTTGTGTCATTTTATTCTGAGTTACTTTCCAGGTCTTTCATCCCACTCTGCACATCACCACCGCTCTTTCCAGTTTCACACGTGTGTGTAGGTGTTCCAGGGGAGGGAATCATAATGGCCGGGTTGTCCACACTTTAAGACCATTATGTGATTGTGTCACGGGTTGCGTAGGTGCGCTCCACCATCAGCGACTTTGCAGTTTTCCTGACCATCATGATCATGGTGCTGGTGGACTATCTCATGGGAATCCCTTCTCCTAAACTCAACGTCCCTGACCGTTTTGAGGTAGGACGCTTTGCTTGTTATTGCTGTTTTCAATTTCTTTCGTTGGTAGGAATTACTGGGATGTATGGTATCCCCGGCCTAGATGTCTTAAGATTAATTTAGGTTGCACTGTATAATGACACTTCCTTGTCAGCTAGCTGTTAGTATTCATGTGTAGTATTCATTCAAGTGTGTTTAAATGCCAACGGTGTCCCTGGACTACAGCCCACCTCTAAGAATCGCGGCTGGCTTATCTCGCCGCTGGGCACGAACCCCTGGTGGACCATGCTGGTGGCGGCGCTCCCCGCTCTGCTCTGCACCATCCTCATTTTCATGGACCAGCAAATCACAGCCGTCATCATCAACCGTAAGGAGCACAAGCTCAAGGTGAGACACTTCTCTTGTCCTCACTGCGGACTGTCCCATCACTGTCAAGGAAATTTTGCCCGTCAAAATGCCTTGTTTATTGGTAGTCAAATTTCAAGAGTTTCTCTTCAGCACTGCTCAACCAGAAAATCTGGAGAAGTTGACCTGAATCATCGTTTCCTTTCCATTGTTTATTAACTCGCATCTAAAATGTTGATGTCTGCTGTAATCAAATGATGAGTTACAGACAAAATCATGGTCTTGCAAAATCCTGAATTATGGAGATACATTTCCCAACTGAAATAGATGAGCAAAAACTTTACTATGGCACTCAAGCTATAAGGACAGTCAGATTGAAAACATATTATAAACATATTTTATTGGAACCAAATAGCAAACACAGACAGACGCAAAAGCAACCTCCGGTGCAAAACTTCAAATGTTTCCGTTCTATCCGGCATATTATCAGTCACTGTTTTGAATGGAGCTTGTGTTTTCATGTTATTCACTACCTAGGTTAGTGTCCTAATGACTTTTAATCCTTTCTGTTAACTCCTCCCCTCGTAGAAAGGCGGTGGCTATCACCTGGACCTGCTGGTGGTAGCGTTGATGCTGGGGGTGTGCTCCATCATGGGCCTGCCCTGGTTCGTTGCCGCCACTGTGCTCTCCATCTCCCACGTCAACAGCTTGAAGGTTGGCAGCAAGAATAATTCTTTTGTTTATTGACTTGTGTACATAGCATATTAATTGTCTTGTCTATAATATATATATTTCTTGTTATTTGCAAAAGACTCTAGAGGCTATGGCTGCCAGTACGCAGCCCTTAGCTGTGATATATTGGCAATTAACCAGAAACCCAGAAGAGTAAACTGTTTACTCATGTAACTAGAACAGTTAATACTTCTTTCCTAAATTGGCTGTATATTGTCCATTTACCACACCCATCTTAAGCCTTAATGCAATCTAATTGAATCTGAAGGTGGAGTCTGGCTGCTCGGCCCCTGGCGAACAGCCCAAATTCCTGGGCATCAGAGAGCAGAGGGTCACCGGCTTCATGATCTTTATCCTCATGGGCTGCTCCGTCTTCATGACATCAGCGCTCAAGGTGACAAACCTTTTGGGTTTGAGAAAAGTCCTTTGAAAATAAGATCTATGTTTACTGCAAGTCAGCGGCTACTGGAAACCAATGCCATGAAAGCCAATAATTAGCAGTCCTATCTATTTTCAATCCAGAATAATTTACTGTAGTCGTTATAATTTTGTATTTATTATTACAATGTATGTTAACCCCCCAGTTCATTCCTATGCCAGTGCTGTACGGGGTCTTCCTTTACATGGGTGCCTCTTCACTTAAAGGCATTCAGGTGAGATTGTACTTAATGTTTCCTTTGAGATACATGCTCTAGATTTGTATCATCAACATTAACGCAGTGCCTTGTCCGTAATGACCAGTTTAAGGCTTTGTTTAACACTGTTTAATCAACACAACAATGTTCATCTCTTTTTTTCTATAAAAGTCCTGACCACACAATACAAAGACTGATTAATGCTCAATCCATGTTCACGTCCCTGTCTTAGTTCTTTGACCGTATCAAGTTGTTTGGAATGCCGGCCAAGCACCAGCCCGACCTGATCTACCTGCGCTACGTTCCCCTGTGGAAGGTCCATGTGTTCACCCTGGTGCAGCTCAGCTGCCTCGTACTGCTGTGGGTCATCAAGGCCTCCGCAGCCGCGGTCGTGTTCCCTATGATGGTAAAACCAAAAGTGATGAATGTTCCTCTGTGATACTGCTGTTGTTCTATCTTTGCGGTAATATGCCTCTCCATACAAACATGTCCACTGAGGCATCTTAGAACCTTGATTATTAGTCGGCCTTTCACTCACACACTCTCGCGTTTCTCGTTTACTCAGTCAACACATTGTGTTTTCTCCTCAAGGTGCTGGCGCTCGTTTTCATTCGGAAGCTTCTGGACTTCTTCTTTACTAAGAGGGAGCTCAGCTATCTGGATGACTTGATGCCAGAGAGCAAGAAGAAGAAGGAAGATGACAAGCAGAAAAAGGAGAGGGAGAAGCGGGTAACACACAACGGCACATTTACTGTCTAGCATGCCAACATCTAGCTCCATAGAAATAGAATTCCTAGAACAGGCTAAGCCCCCCCAGACCATATCAATCTTATATAAATCATAGGAACATTTTATAAAAACTAGTGTGTCCGGCTGCCACCAGGCTGAACCCCTAATCAACCCACCCTGGACTGTTCCTGTCCTGCCAATCAGATCATGCTTGTCACCTAGATCAGGCACTTTAGACTCTGGACACAGCTCATGTGAATTTATTAATTATTAGCAGTATTCTTAAACATCACCCTGCACAGCCACAAGAGGTATGGCCACCCCTTTGAGCCTGGTTCCTCCCTACAATCCGGCCCCCATAGGGAGTTTTTCCTAGCCACTGTGCTTCAATCCTGTTGTTGCATGCTCACTGGGGTTTTAGGCTGGGTGTTTTTGTAAAAGCACTTTGTGACAACTGCTGTTGTAAAAATGGCTTTATAAATAAATTTGATTGATTGATTGATAGCAGTCCAAACACTACAGAAAGAGGACAATTGAAAAAAAGAGAGGTACAAAAGCCTAAACACCCAGATCAAGCTGTTTATTAATTCATGGCCAAGAACAGTGCATGAATAAAAGATAAGAACCCAACACTAAATTATCATTGTCAAGAAAATAGAATAATTGCATATTGACCGATTTTTATCGCGCAAAAGAAATATTGATTCCCCTAAAAGGTCTAGGGCAAGCTTGTTTACTGTTCCACATAATTTATTGCACCTAGCTGGGGTGCCAGGTCTAAATCAAACCTCAAAAGCAGCATTTCAGACATTCAGACTTTTCAGCCCTATAACTTTTGCCTGTAATTGTCAATCCCTTCCAATTGGGCTGCACCTTCGCAGGTTCACTCAACTGTAAATCTGTGCTTGTCTTAGGAGGCCTGTGCTTTATTGCACACAGAAGAGGAGGTGAGCATGAATGCTGTAAAGGTCCAATATGACGGTGGAAACTTGCTGAAGATCCCTGTCAAAACTCTGTCAGGCAGGTGAGTGTGTCCCACCCACCATTCATGAGACTGAATCCATTGTCCATAAAATACTTTCCCTTATTCTTGTCTTTTTTGACTTCATGATTTTGTTATTTCATTGGCTCGCATCTCCAAATTCAGCGCTGATGGAAGGAGTACTGTAACATGTTTATTTTGAACAGATCATACAGAATTATCGCTCGTGCCCTTCCAACGGATCAGGAGGCAGTAGGGGTGGGTGTCTGACGTATCCTGAGTTTTAACCCCACTCAGTCAAACTCAGTAACATCAATGAGTGCATGGCCATAATTGTACTGTTCTCTACACCTTTTATTTGGATGAAAAACACTCCCCATCTGTGTTGTTTGTGTTTTCCTGGGGATTGTTATGGTGATACGTTATGCTCCACAAGTATCATGGCAAGCTAAAAAGCTAGAAAACACAATACTAATGACTAAGGCACACATTAATATTATAGAGAGCTTGTCCCGGACAACGGAATTCCAAGACTTGTCTGCCAGAGCTGTTGTTGGACAACATTTTTATTGGGAGATACAACGCTAGGTGGCCTTTGACAAAGAACCAATGCTAATTGTGCAGTGTTTTTTTAACAGTGGTTTGTTAACAACAAGCATGTCTGTTTCTTCTTTTCTGGTTGCCCTGTTTTCGGTATGGTCTCCCGAGTTTTGCATTTGTCCAGAGACACATGCATATATAATATATAAATATATTACAACATAGAAAAGGTTCCAATGGTTTTTGCTTTGAAAGGTCTGGGGCCTGCCAAGCCCAGCATTTGAACCATGGCATATTCTTAGAGCATGCAATGAGCTTACAGTCAACTTTAACATTGTTGTCCGACGCTTCTCTTTCCCATCTGTCTCGCTCCCTTGTCTCTGGTAGCCAAGCGAAGGTGGCCTGTGTTAGAATCAACATGGACACTTCGGAAGCTGGGCAGAATACAACAGTTGAGACAGCCTTGTGATGGAGATCTTGACCAACCCCTTCCCCTAAAGCCCACAGAGGGCCAGCCGAATACAGCAAGGTGAGAGGGTGAGCCAAGATGGAAGCATGTCAGTGGTGCTGGTCTTTTGGAAAGCGTCTCGTGCAATTCTGCTAGGACAGCAGTTGACATCCACTGGCCTTCCCCAACCCAGTGTAGTTTTGGTGATCCTGAAAGTCCCCCCGAAGTGCACAGAGGACTGACTTCTTTTGCGGTGGCCCAGTACAGGTGGGAAACTTACTGACCTGACCGACATTACTCACCGACACTCACCTTTATAGGTTGGAACACCACGTCAACCAATCATTAACCACGCACCCAATGCCAAAGGACGGAACACCACCGCCACGCTAATGCCGAATCTTCTCCGATTGTCACGTATGCATGAATTTAGGTCATTTGACGTAGTAGTATTTTTCTCATGCAGATTTCTTGCAATATTTTATTACAATTTAAGAGATTTACATTTACAACCTGTGGTTTGAACCACATGTCAGCAATTCTGATCTCAGACTACATTTTTTCCCAATAACAAAGACATTTCTATGTATATTTACAAAATGTACTATCCAGCACATAAAATGTCCAAACCAGCCAAACCAGCTACACCAGCTCAAATCACATCACTAAAGCCATGATTCAGGTTATTTTTATTTTATCGGTTCCTACATGGTAGATGAATACTGGACTGCTAATGAAAATGATTGAACACCAAAAGAATGTACACATTATAACTCCAATCTCCCATAATCTGTCTTGATTGTGAAATTATCGAAGAAGCCTAGAACGTTGACAGAAAGGTTGGAGTGGCAAGATTTTTTCACTGTACTGTATACTCCTGTAAATTGTAATCTCTGTATTGATATTGTTGCCTAAATCAAGTCGTTCAGCTGGAGACAAATGTTTTAAGTGTATGTCACGGTAATGCTGTTTCAGTGGAAATGTGTGGTTTTTATGTTGTATGTTTTAATGGACAATTCTGTAAGGCCATATAAACTGAAGGCGTTGGTATAATGGCTGTATTACTTTAGATTTGTTGGGTAGTAGCAAGTCTGAATATAAATGGAATTCCTGCTAGAAAAATCAACATAATTTCTGATTGTGGAAGTTGTTTACAGTCGTCATTAATCTCATCACTACCGTACTTATCCAGTCAGATTCATGAGAATAACAATTGGTTTCTGCTCATTCAACTCTTACAGTATTGTACCATTTTATGCTGCAGGTGTTTTTATACAGCGTTACCTGTTAAATGTATCAGTAACTAAAGTGATTGAAAATGAATATCAGTAACATGTGTTGTAATTACATAGTTATTGTTCGCTTAGCACAAATGCTCTTTTTTTTGCAATAATAGACGAGTGCAATGCAACATGTACTGTGATTGCTCTCTTTAGCACTCTAAGCAGTGTATCCAATCTGGGGAAGCAAAAAGAATAGGGTTTACCCTCTTGTGTTTGTCTTATCGTTCAACTACATTTATATTCATGCTAGGGCAAAACAAGTAATGTGTTCCCCATTGGGTCCCCAAAGAGAACATTGGGCTAAGCAGAGTTAAAGAAACCCAACTGCTCTTGATTCCATTAGTGTTTAGCTGACAATAGACAATGGCTTACGTGCCTTGTGGATGCTATTTGCGTGTCTCTTCATACTGTAAACATGTTGTATTAATGTCCAAGTAGGACATGCACAAGGCCTTCAATGCCAAAGAAAGATGAGGAAACTGGGATGGCAAATGTGGCTCATATCTGTTGAAACTGAAGTTAAATAAGAAAATCGTTGTGATCTGAATGTTTTTGTCTAAGTCACATCTTCCTTGACCAAACTGACAGGTGAACTGAGGTGTGTTCAGTTTGCTACATTTATCAATTATTAGTACTGAATGACATGTTCCCAAACAACATAATTGAAAGGATTTTAATGTACATGTAGGCATGTTTCATCAAGGTGTGGCCTGAATTACATATTTAAAAAGCAGTGGCCATGCTGACAGCCAGGTTGAACCAACAAGTCAACTCCTCTAAATTCTGTTATGTTACTAATATGAATTAAATAGTACTTCTTCAATCCTACCCATTTCCAGTAAATATATGAACTGTATGTCTTGTCACAGATTTACTGTGTGTTAAAAGATGTTAGAACTGCAATGTTTCATGTAATATTCTGAATTAATTTTGTTAAATGCATCAGTGATTGTTCACCAAATTAAATGTTAACATGTATCACTGGTGAAAATTAAAGAAATCTATTATATTTTGCCAAACATTTGCTTTGAATCTTTCTCTCAGAGACATATATATTTGAACAAAATGACATAACAAAAATAACCTACCGAATGTGGGATAGATTAAAACTCACTTTGAAAATCAAAGTAAGCAATTCCAATCACAGGCTGTTCCAACTTCCAGGAATCTCATCTCCTCCCAGACCTGTATCAGGGCACCAGTGAACTCCTGGTCAGTCTGTGGCACTACTTGACGGTGTAAGATGCACTGACACATAACTTGCCAGAGGTTCTCAGTTAGATTCAGGTCTGGGGAACGTGAGGGTCAGTCAATGGCATCAACACCTTCGTCATCCAGGAACTGCCTACACACTGGCCACATGAGACCGGGCATTGTCCTGCACCAGGAGGAACCTAGGGCCCATTAGAGTAAGCTCTGATGATGGGTCTGAGGATTTCATCCCAGTACCCAACAGCAATCAGAGAGCGAATACCTGCCCTTCTACAGTCCTGTCCAGCTATCTTAGTGTAATGGCCTGTCTGCTGGTATCTCCTCCATTCTCTTGAGACTGTATTAGGAGACACAGCAAACCTTGCAAGTGCACGTATGGATGTTTCATTCTGGAAGAGCAGGACTACCTGTGCAACACAAATGGCTGCAGGTATCGCCTCTTGCTACCAATAGTGACAAGGACACCAGCAAAATGCTAAATTAGAGAATAATTATCATTAATCATCAAAATTATTAAATGCTCATCCAGTCATTGTCGTTTGTTTAGTAAATAGTTATAACTATCTTTTAAAGTAGCATATCCACAATTTAATAGACCGTACCGCTTTAGTAACCATTGTGACTGTTTTCAATTATGCCAGAGCACCAGTATCTGGGTTGCCACATTTTAGTATCAGTATATGGGCCAATTACCTGCAGACTCTAGAAAAATATTATATATTTTTGGTAGGACAGAAGGTAGGACACAAAGCCAGTCCTAGAAGATTATATTACACACAATGTTAGCCTGATCTTACAGTTTAAACAAATATGCAACTTGCAAAAGTATACTGACATTACACACTTGATACTTTTTTCACACAAACGGTGCTAAATCGTATGTTATTTTGCCTTTTTGGGATCAATGTTCTGTCTAACTATACATACAAGTCATACTTTCCTTCTAAAACAGGTTCTGCACAAGATCGTTGTGTAGAATATTATTAGGATCTCTTGATTTTGAAGGTTTCTTTATTTATGCTGATAATCTGTGCTTATCAACATATTTGTTGATACAATGTCTCTCAATTGTTCACAAGTTAAAGACCTTTAGTTTTCGTGGCTAAGTGACCCACTCTGTTCATCTGTAGTGCCCTGTGATCCGGACCCCAGGCTACAATTCTCTGGGGA
This sequence comes from Novumbra hubbsi, assembly GCA_016801125.1. NCBI lineage: Eukaryota > Metazoa > Chordata > Actinopteri > Esociformes > Umbridae > Novumbra > Novumbra hubbsi. Next base: position 12,713 of record JACXGK010007342.1, on the reverse strand, counting down.
TACTAAAATAGTGTGTTCGGTCTATTCAGTTGTGGGGCTGTGGCTCCCATGGCTCAGTTGGCAGCGTTAGGTGGCCCCTCGGGTATTAGAGACATGAAGAACGTGACAATAAACGACCAAGTCGTGGAAAGGAAGCCAGCGTGGGGAATACCATTGTGATCCTCTGGTCCATCCTCTCCACTGTCTGCATCGTCATCCCCCAAGCCTTCATCCATCACCCGCTCCTGTGTGGGTCAAACATGGCGACAGGGACATTACCCATTGTACATGAATACCATCCCCTTACTCTACAATTTGCATAAAGAATTTGTAAAAAAACAAAAAAATGGTTGCAGTATTAATGCAAATTATCAGCAGCCTAGAAGTTCGCTTTTACAGGAATAAAAAAAACTATTGTTTCTCCCCTGATTTTCAACAATTAAGAGTTATGGGCTTTACTGGCAGTTAATTTCACAGGTACCAATGTGAATCAACAGAGGGTCTGGTATAGTCTTTCCTTTTAACTGGTGCATAATAAAGACCTAAACAGCCAGGCAGAAGATACTATGAAATGAGTGACCTAATTAATCAATCAACTACAAGGTAAGCTCGGAAACCGGCCCAACGTGGAAACGGTTTGCCACCTGTTACCACTCCCCATCTCAAAGACATGTATACTATGCTACCACTCCCCACCTGAGAGGCTTGTATACTATGCTACTTCGAGTACATATATATACATACAAATACATATACATATATACACACATTCGTCTGAATATAAGCACATTCATCTGAATTATTTTTACACTTAAATAAAGGTTAAATACATGACACAGAATTACGCTCAGGCAAACGACAGACCCAGCATACCAAGTACTCTTTCTTTCTTTCTTTGGGTCATGGGAACATTTCCTCAACACACCAATTTTCCCAAAAGGTTTCCATAGATGAGTTGCTACATCCATTGTCAGTTGTCTTTCCCGACAAAGCAGCGAAATAACATTTTTACAGTTGGCCTACCATCTCTTGGAGGTCATGATGAAGGTCGGCCTCCATCTCATCCTGGTGGGCCCTGTCCGCAGGGTGCTGAAGTTCATTCTCCAGGTTGAAGGGGAACCACCCTGCTTGGTGCCTTTTGTAGACCACAGAAACAGCCCAAAACATACCCATTTACACAACATTTCTCAACACTTAAGAGTTCAAGAGCTGAATGAACCAGAGAATGAAAGGTTCAAACTTAAATAATGTATATTATGTTCCATTGAAATGTGTATAGATGAACCTGTTTCCCAGCGTGTAGGTACGTCCTGCACACTATTACACTAAGCATGCAGGGGAACACTCACAGATACAGCAGCAACATGGCACCCATCACCATAACAAAGCGGCTGAAGGAGGAGTAGAAGTAGATGATGCTGAGCAAGATGGCGGCCCGCGACACGGTGTACACCCAGTCCAGCCAATCGTGGTTCTGGTCCTCCTCGTTCAGCAGCGCGTCCCCTCCCTGGGCATTCACCTGGATATCGGGGTCACCGCGGCGCTCCACCGGGGGAGGGGGGGTCAGGGGGTCAGACTGACCAACCCGGGTTGAGAGGAGGTCTGGCCTGTGGTGTTGAGCTGACATCGCCGCCAACATCTGACTGAAACGTGTGTGTGTGAGGGAGAGAGACAGATATGGACCATGTTTGAAAGTGGGAAAAATAACTACTGAATCCCAGCAACGGTATGAGACAAGGCACGGTTGATAGAATATATTGTTCAGAGACAGCAGACTTACTTATGCATGTAGTATTGCTGGGCGTACACTTGCTGCCACCAAAGCAATGTCATAGGATTGTACTGTATCCCAGGGTAGGCGGGCATGTTGCCGGGAGGGAATTGGTTCAACATGTACCTGCAAGAAAAGGAGGTTGCTACACATGAGGTTTCGGCACCAGCTGCCCCAAATCTATTAGGAAGTGAGAGTAAACTCTTGTAGTCAGAACAGAGTGGCCTGAACCAACCATGTTATAATTAGGTTGTCGTGTGTATGAGGGCTCACCCTTGATTAACAACAGGATGTGCATGGTCTGGGGCGGGGCCTGCGCGATGTCTTATCCCATCAGAGCTCCCTCCAGTAGAGGCAGATTGGCCACCCAGGATGGGGGTCGGTACACTGGGGTTCTGACCACTCTGAGACAACAGTCAGAGAAAAACATTGTGGTGGTTTGACCAACAAAACATTTAATTTCAATCAAGATCTTATGCACCAAAAAAGACAGTAGCCGGGTCCCAGACTTTCCCTCCTCCCAACTAGCTCATTGTCAAGCAATTTGTATAAGAAATTAGCGACAGGGAGTTGTCATGACGAGAGACTATATACAATACAGACTGGCCCCATGTGCCCTTTGGTTAAAGAGGTGATGAAATAAAAGGCAATTTATGACAGTGATATGGATGCGTTGGCTAAATCACCGTGGCGCTGGTTGAGGGGACTCCAGGGGCATTGTTACCACGGCTGTTGTGGAGCTTGGGGGACCCAGGAGGGGTGCGCGAGGCACACACCAGGTGGACCATGTGGTACCCGTCGTGCTGTAAGAGTCATTGGTGGCGATTAGCAAGACCCGCCACACATCGACAAAACTCAGTTCCACATTAAAAATACCACCTAGGACTACCAAATGTGTGGCTCTGTACAGAAACATCAATGTGAATTGGAAATGTGAATGCAGACCTTTCTGAGCACCTCTTTCAGTGTTAGATGGTCTAAAAGGAGCTTCCCAGAATACACCAGCCTCTGGTCTTTAGAGCACTGCAATAGACAATGAAAACATTTATAAACATTTACAATACAGGTTTATCATCATCTATGAAGATCTGAACATATTGAACAATTATCTTAGAAAACGGCTGGCAACCATTAATTTGATCCTAGTTTCCTGCCTTCGTGTTTTTCATATAGTATGCCCCAACATCTTCATTGCTTGCACTTAGCAGTTACAGGCTAAAACTGGGTTTAGTGCACTATGGTTAATAATATCCAAAACCAACCTTTGTTTTCCTTCACTGCGTGTCCAGTAAACATTCTCTTTGAATGGATAACAAACTTAAGTAAATAAATGCAATTTAATAGCTTTAGATTAGCCATAGCCATCTGACAGTGGTGGACGAGACACCACAATATGATTAAGTTCCAGGCTTTGACTTGCCCATTCCTGAACTCTCCATTTCTTTCTTGTGAGCCATTCCTTGATGGATTGTTTTGGGTCATTGTCATCTTGCATAGTCCACATACGATTCAGCTTAAATTTTTGGGATGGTCTTACATTTTCCTCAAGCCCCCTCTGATGGAATACACTACGAATTCTTCATTATATCAGAGGGTGCTTGAGAAAAATGTAAAGTCAAAGCCCGGATCTTAATCCTATTATGTTGCTGTGGGGTGATTTGAAACGGGCTGTGCATGCAATAAAACCCTCAAACATGACACAGCCAAAAACGATTTTGAACTAGAATCTTAATAATATTTGCCACTGTTGTCACAGGAACATCAAGCTGCTTGGAGATGGTCTTGTAGCCTTTATCTTTACCATGCTTATCTATTATTTTCTTTCTGATCTCCTTACAACACTCCTTTGCTTTCTCAGGTCCACGTTCAGTGTGGTGCACACAATGATATCAAACCGCAAAATCACTATGTTTCTCCATTTAAATAGGCTGAATGACTAAATACAATTTGGGACTGTACAATTATAGATTATCTTTGAAGAATAAGCTATAATTCATATGTTTCACAGCTCCCTTGCTTTATACCATGACATACCAAAAGCATGCAAGTATTTCCATGATACAGTAGTTTTAATTTAATCACTTTCAGGAGGAATGAACACATCTGTATGTAAATGACAGTTACTCAATCTTATACAGTAGAGCAGGTCATTTATAGTCAGAGTCAAAAGGCTGTAAACATTAGCAAATATCAAGTATTTGTATTTTTAATCAAGAAGTGAAACACTCTATCACAACGCTGGTGCCGAAAATGTTGCGATTGTACGTTTAGCAAAAAATAAATGGTATTGTAGTCTTGTGTTCAGACAAATAAATTAGGTCAAGAACAACACAGAGCACAGTTTATAAAACTTGTACACCTATGTGAATCATTTACATTCAAGCAAACATCTTTCCTCCCAACCAATGGCCTATCCATCTACTTACAAATTGGATTAAGCACTCATCCACTTATACAACGGCTTCAATGCAAATTAGTTTTAGACTAGGCTATGTCACTTACTTATACTCTTGCATCACACAAGACTTCAGCCCTTCATGTATCTAACTCGCTCTAAATAAGTGTCTGCAAAATAGCTAAAACTTAAATGGAGTATAAATTAGCCAGAAAACTAGCCTCAGTGATTGAAGTAGGTCTAAGGTATCAGCAGTTTGACATTTCTGCTACTTGTCGGTCTACAGTAAGGATAGGGACAAATAGCCCCATACAGCTGATTAGAAACATCCCATGTTAAAGAGCAGCTAAAAGAAAGAAATGGGATGACCTCCATATGTTAACCTTATTGATAATATGCAATATCTTTCTGAACAGACCTCATAGGGAATGTACATCTGACATGATACTGACACTGAAAAGAGCCATGCAACTGTACAAAACTCACAGCCTACTCACCGGTTTACTTGGATATACATGGGAAATGTGGGTTTTTAGTTTCTCCACTGTCCAGTTCAAAAAGCAGTTGATGGTCTGGTCATCATACTTCTGGTTGGGTGCTTTGATGACAAGAATGACTGGACTCTCAGCAACACCGTGGTCCATGTTTCAAACCATCTATTTGTGTCCTCATGGAAGTATTATGGTGCCTTGCACATAGCCTAGGAATGTTGTGCTTCAACAGCTGAATTGTCTCTTCCGAAGGGGAACACAAATACGCTACAATAGGCTAATTGTTAACTTACGCTTGCTCACAAACCTGGAAAATAGACATATTGTATTGTTTGAGGAAGCTAAAACCATTGACATTCAACGTGGTTTAACAATGTCTTTAAAGACATCTACAGACCTCTTTAATGAGTACTGTAGTAGGCTAGGTACTAAAGATGAAAATACACCTGATGTAACAACATTAAAATTGACAACTATGCAAAAATCACGCTACAACTAGCTACTAATAAATGTAAGCAGGATATTGTACCGGGAAATAAGATGTTTATTAACTAGATAGATAGATTTAACATTAGAAGATAGTTGTCAATGCTAAAAAGCTAAAGTAAAAACAGGTAAACGCTGGTTAGCTAGCTACTGCATCTGACTTTGGCAACGAAGATGAAAATGATCAGTATCTCGACATTTCAGTCGGATAAAATATTTTTACCCACCCCAGTATCCGGAACATAAACTCTGCCTTGAGCTCTTGTAAAGCTGAGTTAGCTACAAGTCCTTGAGTATTCGAGTTGTATTGAATTGAGTCCTGCTCCACGGATTTCCCAAAAGTATATTCGCCTACACTACACCTGCGTCTTGTGAGCAACATAAAAAAAAACATTTCCGGGTCACGAAAATTTACAACATTTCTAAATAAAAGAGGCCAACGTATTAGTGCAAAACTGACATAATTAGAATGCATCTATTGTTTAAGTGACAACAACTGATATTTGGTCAATTTCTATTAGTAATTTCAATAAAAATGTTGTATTACAACATGTTTCAAGGTCAAAATTCAGACAATGCGAATGAATAGATGAATGAATATGGAATTCATGTTGCCTCATAGCTCAAAAACTATTGAATGTGCCACAGTGAAACGATGGTAGAAAATGTTCAGGAACGTTTGTAGATTAGGAGAAACCTGTCCAAGCATGGTGAATGGCGAGCTACATCTAGCGTCACAATATTTTCTTCACCTTCTTTAGCTCCCAATGCAAAATACTATAATACTGTACATGGGATAAATATTGCCTTACACAGAAAAACTTTTATATTAGCTGCAGTGACTGTATTTTAGGAAATGTGCAGGAGACTGTATGGTGTGGAAATAGGCTTTAAATAGTGGCTGGCGTTTAACTCCACCCATACCATTGTCCACAATGCAAATACACACACACATAGATATACACATAGATATACACACACACATAGATATACACACACACACACACGTAGATACGCGCACGCGCACACGGCAAAATATTTTCATTAAATATCACTAATACAGCGTTTAACCGCTGGATTTTATTTTGAAGGCAAAATCCAAAAACCGGAAGTCTTATCGTTGCTACCGAATCTCTAATATTGCCATCATGACGCTAATCTACTCTCCTGCTAGCTAGTTATCCGGTTTCTAAATCAAAACGGAATACGTAATCGTGTCTAGCACTGACGCTGTTCTTGCAGACGTCTTTCTTGGTCAGTGTTGCCACATGGGAAAGATTCTGGAACAATTGGGTAAGTTTAAAGCAGTGAAGAGAAAAAAAAAACAAGAACTTTACTGCCTATCTTAGAAAGTTGTATACAGACATTGTATTCAGAGATATAATCACCTTTGTCTAACAAGTGCATGCAGGAAGAACTGCATTGCTAGGCATGTTTCTCTTACCGTGATAAAGTTTGACTAAAGAAATGCCCATTCAATTGGCATGGTGACAGAAAAGGTCAAATGACCATAATGAACAGATGTTACATCCTGTTATAAGGGTTAGTGGGATGACCACTTTACAGATAAAAGATTCCCAGGATAACACTTCTAGCTCAATTCAATCAACAGATAACACTTCTAACCGGCTAAATGTAAATGTTTCAGAGGGCTTGTTTCCATTAGGCTACTCCTGAGACATGTCAAAGAAGATTTGATACAATAGATTAGTTTGTTGTTTAAACTTGGAGATACTGACAACGCGAAACGCCACATTCCAAGGTAGCGTGCAACACATTTTCTATTGAGACCCTCAAAAGGTGTGAAGACAGTTCTGTTGGAACTGTATCAAGTTTCTGTACAGTGTGCACACATATCACTCACATTTTCTGTGGTACTTCTTGAACAAGCCAGTGTAAATGCTATTTAAATGTTCGTTCTTTTAAAATATGAACAAAAATCTAATCTTTAATTAAAGTAAAACGTATACATTTTTTATTCTTATCATCAGCTCTTTTTCTCACAATTATTATTACCCCTTCATTTAACATCTCTCAGTATTTTCCTGTATAGCAAGGGATCTGAGACTGTTCCTCTGTATTAAATCTGACCAGATCCTTCAGTTTCATCTCATCCCACTGGTTGTCTATGCGGTTTAAGTCAGGGGACTGAGATGGCATATTTTTGTCTATGCCAAACACACCTCATGTGTTTGTATCCCAAAAGCTCTTTTTTGGTCTCATCTGACCATAGAACCAGGTCCCATTGTTTAGTTCCAGTAACGTTTGGAAAAATGTAGGCACTTAAGTTGTTTGATGAAAGCAAAGGCTTACTTGTGTCACTTTCCAATATCAATACATTAATTAGCAATAACAATTACAGTAGTTGCTGTAACATGAAAGAATGCCAAACACAAACATTAACAAACCATCGATAAAGATAACTCTGACCTTATTAATAATTTACAAATGCATCAACTAACATGTTGACACATTATGTAAACTTTTTTGCAAGAAACGAGTATGAGAAGAGAAGAGAAGAGTATGTATTGTAATTTTTTAATGTTGATACAAGACATGCATTCATGTATCTAGTTGTTTGCATGAACAAGCTAAGTAATATAAGCTAATTATAAGATACTATCATTTAAGTGTTCAGATCAAACAGAAGAACATTTGTGAGATGCAAATCAAACGAAAAGATGCTGGAAGAGTGATTGATTCTGTCAAGCATGGTGGAGGCAGTGTGATGTTCTGGGTGGTGCTTTAGTAGGAGACTTGCACAGGGTAAAAGGGATCTTGAAGAAATAATAAATGTTACAACGCCATGCCATACCTTGTGGATGACGCTTGTTGGGAGATAATTTTCTCCTATAAACAGAACAATGACACAAAACACAACAAAAAAAATGGTGCAACAACGATTTATGAAAAAAACAGTCAGCTAGTAGTCTGTCTATAATGGAGTGGCCAACACGGTCATCGGATCTAAATCCCTTTAAGCTGTTGTGGGAGCAGCTCGGCCTTTATGTATGGATGCCCATCAAGTCAATCCAACTTGTAGGAGTTGCTTCAGGAAGCATGGGGTGAAATCTCTTTAGATTACCTTCACAAATTGGCAACTAAAATGCCAAAGGTCTGCTTGGTTTTAATTGCTGAAAAATTATTTGATGAAAGTGATGTTTGAAGGACACAATTATTATTCATTTAAAACATTTCTTACCTTATTAATGACACTATTTCCAATTAATTTAGCTATATTTGTCACGAGTTGGCCAGGAAGTAGGACAAAGTTCATGCTTGATTTGAGTTTCCTAGGCATTGTGTAACAAGTGCAGAGGTTGTGCAGAGGTTGTGCAAAATCCCTACTTTATTTCAGGAATGAAAGAAAAACAATGAACTGGCAGTAACAGAAATTACTAAGGCACAAACAATAATCCACCAACTGAAACAGAAACAGGCAACTTAACTCAACTGGCAGCAGCTGTCCTCAATTGGGGAGCCCCAAACAGTCAAGTAGAGATGCCTACAGGCATCTCTACTGGCAGATCCTGACTGTGACCCCCGGGCACACAAAGATGGCCAAGGGAGCCCAGCCAGGACCTGAGAATATTTCTTATTCATTATAGAGAACAAATACATTGCTTACATCCCCACATTTAACAGTAGTGTCAATAAGCAACTCATTACAGACAATATCAAGTCAAAGGGCCTTAAAATAAAAAACTAGGACATACAAGCATCTCTTCCTGGCCCCATTCTACTCTTCCCTTATCTTTTGCCTATCCAGTGCCCTATAGCTCCCAAATTCTCTCATAGGGAAGTGTAAGAAGTGCATGTGCAATTGAATGGCCACCTTAACAGATGGTAAAAGGGCCACAGGATTTAGCATACAGATAAAACCACTATCATAACAAAGACCAGATCTTGTCTAGCATTATGACCTCAACATTCCACTTACAAGGTATGGTTTGGTATGTTCTGCACAGGGCTTTGGGTGTGCACACTGCTTCTATGGACCCCATCAGAGCAAGTTGTGATTGACGTACCTTATCATGTACAGCTCTGTAGGGATGTTGTCTCCTGGCAGTAAGCTTTTTACTTCACACATACATTCCAGTATTGTTGATGAATTTCAGGCAAGTAGACTAACACAAACTATGAAATACATATTTGTGACTTCTCAAAACCTTTGGCAATGGCTGTATAGGCTTTACTTATCCATCTGATTAGCATATACACTGTACAAAGTCTCGGGGTGTGTTTGAACTGAGTTTTGCCACTCAGTGAAAATCCGTTTTTTGTTGTAAGAGTGTTAAAAACACCTACATGCTGCCTGTGCACTTGCAAAGTAAACACGGTCATCCTCACAGAAGTATGAAAAGGAAATGTAATAAACAGGCTTTTTCTCGTACACTGCAGCCAGATGACTAATTCTGGTGTTCCCAGACTGTTCTTTACCCTTGTCAACAAAGACAATCTGTGGAACCTTGAATCACTTTACAAAAGATATCGTCCTCCGCTCAGCATCAAAGAGATTGTAATCAGACTAATATTACATTAATAACTCAGTTATTTTAAGAAACGTAGTATCATATGAATTTGCTTCATAAACATTAACAAAGCCACATTTCGTGTTATTATAGGAACATTTAAGGAAAGTGATTCAGTGTGCTTGGTTTTTGTTTTGAAAAAAAAACATCAAAACACTCCAAATTAATTTGTTTTGCCTATTACACAAAACTAATAGACCACGCAAAATGCATTGATAAAGTTTTTGCTCAGAACATTAGTTCTCTTTAATTTCTTTGGAATTACTTTGGGCATACAGAGATGTCAGGATCACTATGTACTTTCTTGGAATTTCAGGTGCAAATGAAAGGCTTCTTATTTAGAACACAGAATGTTTTGAGAGTTTGATGAAAACTGACTGATGGAATATTCCTGTAAACTTTCACTGCCACCTGTGCCAAATGAGATAGACACTAGTGGTTAAAGGAAGCTCCACACGTTGCCAGGGAGACAAGCACTGCTAGCCTGTGCATTCTAATGCCCTTTAATGGTTTTTACTGCATTAGCGGCTCTGAGATGTCCAATTTATTTCATTTCCTTCTTTCTGTGCAAATAAGTACATTCATTCCTTCTTCACATAAAAATATTTGTTTTCGCACTCCTGCTCCAAAACCTGTCACAAGCATCATCCCCTTGATGAGCCACTTCCTGTCTAGAGTTGGAGTAACTGCAACAATAGCAGGGGTCTGAATAAGAACAGCAGTAGACATGAGCTGTCCACAATGGATGTAATGAGGCTTTTTACTCACGTAACTTTTATTTTAAAGCTTCATTCATTGATAAAAAATACAAAGCAATTGTATATTCATTACCGGTCATGGTTTCAGCAAAAAAACTGCCATGGTATAAAGCTAAGTGGTAAAATGCCATATGTTAATACAGCGTCTTAAGCATTATCTGCACATTATTATACTGCAGGAAGTATATTGATATCACAATGGCTAGAGAAGACAATTAACAAAGGAAGACCGAGAGATAATTACAAGCCTTAAGATTTGAGCTCTTTCCTTCAGAGAAATTGCAAAGAAAACCAAGCTGTCAGTGATTACAGTTTCCTATACCATCAAAAGACACTTGGAAAGTGACAAACTGTGACCGGAAGAGGACAGGCAGACCTAAAGCCACAACAAAGTTGAGAAAACAGCTTCAAGCAGAGCTTAACACTGGTTCGAGTAAGCAAGTCTCAGATTCAACTTGGAAAAGAAGACTTTAAACTACAGGTTTTACAGGGTGAGTGGCAGTAAAAAAGCCATTGCTAAGATGGCAAAATAAGAAAGAGGCAAGTCTAGGCCATGAAGCAGCGCTGCATCAAGACTGGAATTACTAGAAATCTTTGGTATATCACGCAGAGTTTTTGCATGCTGTTAAGTAGGCAAAAGGATGATACACCAACTGTCAATCAAGGAGGAAGAAGCGAGATGGTCTGGGGCTCTTGTGCTGGATCCAGAGTCACAGTGTGAATGGCGCCCTGCTCCTTGTCCACTCGAGACAGAGTCTTAGTGGAAATCATGGATTTCTTAGTGGTTTATATGTACTACCGTGACTCTGATTACACTTCTTTGATGTGTTAAATAATGTTATTTAACCCATAATGTTTTTTAATATGTTCCTTATAACACACAAAGGCCCAAATAGCCTTTCAGTACTTTTTTGACATGTGAAATTGTAAAACACCAAGTCTAAAACTTCTACACACATGCATTTAGCCAGCAGGCATTCTCCTCTTTATTGTCTCATTCTCTGCACACCATTTATTGCCATTACCCTTGGGTATTTTTCATCCCCTTGTGTAAATGAGTATCAGCTAGGGTACAAAGACACTTGCGTCATCTCACACTAGTGGAGAACTTGAGGCAAACAACACATTAGTTTATTTTTCTTGAGAGGCTTCTCCTTTGACTTGAGTCTACCTTTGTGGCATTGTAGTTACCGTGTCTTCGCCCTTTGTATCATGCTATGGAAAATAGACAGTAATCATAGCTTGTAAACATCTTAGCTTCTCTAAAGAGTAGGAAGCCAGATTGCCCACACACTGGCAAATCCTTATTAGGACATTGTATCTAAAATCCCATTGTCCCACTGCTTTCAAAGCTGTATAGTTAGATGCTGGCCTAATTATTGGAAAAATATCTATTCTTGTTATAACATATGAGGCAGTCCACCTTTTTTAGACCTTATCTTATCAATGATACAGTGGGAAATGATGCACGCTAGACTATTAATTTTTTTTTTTCAATCAAATGTATTTATACAGCCCTTTTTACAACAGCAGTTGTCACAAAGTGCTTTTACAAAAACACCCAGCCTAAAACCCCAGTGAGCACGCAACAACAGGATTGAAGCACGGTGGCTAGGAAAAACTCCCTACGGGCCGGAGTGTAGGAAGAAACCTAGAGAGGCACCAGGCTCAAAGGGTTGGCCATACCTCTTGTGGCTGTGCAGGGTGATGTTTAACAATACTGCTAATAATTAATAAGTTCACATGAGCTATGTCCAGAGTCCAAAATGCCTGATCTAGGTTGACAGGCATGATCAGATTGGCAGGACAGGAACAGTCCAGGGTAGGTTGATTAGGGGTTCAACCTGGTGGCAGCCGGATTGTCAGGATCATCTAGGTTGGGAGGGGGGGTCAGCAGAGTAGCAGCTGGAATAGTCAGGTATCTGCTTGTTCTGCAGCAAAACCAGGAGGAGGAGTTATGGAGGAGAGCATAGAGTTATGGAGGAGAACTAGCCCTGCTCCCCCGGCACAATAATATAGCAGCATAAAACTTTTGTCTGAGACAGGGGGGTCCAGTGACACTGTGGCCTTATCCAAGGGAGGCCTCGGACAGGACCCAACATGCAAGAAATCAATCCACCCACATTGCCAGGCATCAGCCAAAGGGACACACACTAACCGCAACCACCCTTTTATGAGGGCCGAGTATTGCCAGCAGAGTTCATTCCAATTGCTCGAGGGGCGCAAAGGACAGACAGCAGCAAGCCAGTGACTCCGCCCTCAAGTGGCATTGGAGAGCAGGCATCCCAGTGGAGATGAGAG
>JACXGK010007341.1:8618-25704 GCA_016801125.1 Novumbra hubbsi | reverse complement strand
ACTACTGTGGTTTACACTGGTCTTCCTGCACTACTGTGGTTTACACTGGTCTTCCTGTACTACTGTGGTTTACACTGGTCTTCCTGCACTACTGTGGTTTACACTGGTCTTCCTGCACTACTGTGGTTTACACTGGTCTTCCTGCACTACTGTGGTTTACACTGGTCTTCCTGTACTACTGTGGTTTACACTGGTCTTCCTGCACTACTGTGGTTTACACTGGTCTTCCTGCACTACTGGGGTTTACACTGGTCTTCCTGCACTACTGTGGTTTACACTGGTCTTCCTGTACTACTGTGGTTTACACTGGTCTTCCTGCACTACTGTGGTTTACACTGGTCTTCCTGCACTACTGTGGTTTACACTGGTCTTCCTGTACTACTGTGGTTTACACTGGTCTTCCTGTACCATGTGCATAATTATTAGAATGTCATAATCTCTCTCTTTGTGTTGAATATTAATCGACCAATTAATATTGCAACACTTTCATCCCTCTTACGGTGGTTATCAAAAACACGCATCAAATGTAAACACGGTTGGTTTACAAAATACAGAAAAACCCTGAGGGATCAAAATGCCACAGAGACACAAGCCTCTGTAGCTTGTATTGATGTCATCCTAGAAGGAGCATCAGCAGCTCTGGTCAGACCCTGACTACAGTCTAACTTAAATGGCTGAAAACTCTTTACTGAATGTTTACAGTGTTCATTATTTTTGACAGGTTTCCCAAGTACATCCATACTTTTCTTTTTATAAATAAACCCATTTGTTCCTTATTATACCATTGTGTGAGTTTCATCTATGTATGTATGTGTATATGTGTATATGTGTATATGTGTTAATCATTATTAGTCTCAAGGATTAAAGGGGAAAACGTATCATCTGTGCTTTTTTAAGTTTTACGGACCACTATGGGCCACGGTTCTATTGAAACCTCAAACTTCCTTTTATTACTTTTTTGAAAACGTTTCCAAAAAGAAAGAAAGAAAAAAAAAAAGTGACTTGGCAGCACAGGAAACAGCCAAACAGAACATTATGGGATGGTTTTCCCCTTTACTTGGAAAGAAAACTGCCGCTCTAGCATCAGGTTGCCCTCATCTTGTGGCTTCTGCTAGCTTGCCAGGATCCAGCACAGCAGCTGACGAAGGCCGAGAGTCTCATACTTCCAGCCTTTTGTTTATTAGCTTTCATTACACACACACACCAACCAAGTGAAGAGAAGGTTGAAGCCGTCGACATCGGCCGGGGGGCATCAATCCAGCCTGCTGTTAACGAACATTACAACTGTTTACGGGGAACAAAAGCCAAAGGTCTCCCAAGAAAGTTCAGGGGAGCGTTTTCACTCCTTCCCTCGTTCGCAGAGGGAACAGAATGTCCCGGGAGCCTCGGGCAGGAAGAGAGTGGCCCTAATGACATGGTGCATGATTGCAACCCTCGTACGTTGCTGCCCAGCGCTTCACCTCGGCAGTGGCTGATGGTGTGTTCACTTCCAAAACACTCTGGCGTGTTTGGCACCAACACTGGTTGTGGGCCAATCTCACTCCTTTTCTCTCACTCTTGCTCTTTTCTCTACCTCTTTTCTTTCTCCTCCAGTCACTCTCTCAGCTCCATCTTGGTCTTTATGATGGCATCTCGTTCTTCCATGTAAACTCTTCTAGTCGTTTAACTCCTCCCAAATCCGGATCCTTAAGTCTTCAGTGACACTTGCCGACTGGAGCTTCAATCCTTGCGTTTTATTTGAACCGGAATGGCTTTTTTTCTCCTGCCAGTTTCTGTGTTCTCATGCGTTCGCCCTGCCTCCTCATCTGTCTCAGGACTGTAGTCACGGTTACTTAAGCTGTCAGTCTCTTTTTAACCCTAACCCCTCTGGTAATGGAGCAGAAGCAGGCTCAGGTATTGTCAACTGTTCCCAGCGTTGTGCAGGCTCCCCAGTACAATGAATGCCATGCTGGGCCTGGGCATGTAGATTAGTTGTTTTTCAAGAAAGATAGATTGTGGATACGCTGACAGGAATTAATTGATTAGAGTTGTCAACCTGACGTCTGTCTTTCACGGGATTCTTGCCCTGAACAGCCCTGCTTGTGAGGGCTGTTACCTTGGTAACGGGCGTTGTCGCTTTCTTGATCCAGATCTTTGACGGTTAACAAACAAGGCAGCGTGTTTCGTTTGGGCATCGTTCAATTCGCCTAAGCAGCTTCCTGCGTCTTACTTCACATCTTGCCCCCACCTCCTTCCAAACCTGTTCTGGTCCTGGCGACTCCACACCTTAGCCGTTGAGTAATTACCATGAAGACTCATTGTGACGATATCGAGCGGTTGTTCAGAGAGTTTGAAGTTTGGCACAACGTGGTGGGTTGGGCGTCCCAAGGAGAGAATGAGGCGTAGCTTCTCTTGTTCCTCGTGGGCACCCAGGTGTGTATTGTGCCTTTTTTTGTTGTTTGGCTACTTTCCCGAGACTCATTCTCTAACCCGTCCGTTGGGTTGGCATGGCAACGTCTAATGAGGCTAATGAGGCCATAGCTCCGATAAGCACAGGTATGTTGATTGCCTTGGCAGAGTTGCTTTGCACGCACTGCTGGTCCTTTAGAAGGGTTCTGCTGGTCCTGTAGAAGGGTTCTGTTGGTTCTTTAGAAGGGTTCTGCTGGTCCTGTAGAAGGGTTCTGCTGGTCCTGTAGAAGGGTTCTGCTGGTCCTTTAGAAGGGTTCTGCTGGCCCTAAGAAGGGTTCTGCTGGTGCGGTCGGCATTCAGGCTTGGGGGCGACTGCCAAGACAGGAGTCCGGCCCACTGGGACCATTTGGAAACTGCCTGGACCCAGATCAGACTGTGTTCAGCTGTTTTGACCCGAGAGAGTCAACTTTATGAGAGACTCTTAAGACATAATGGCATGATTGGAATACCAGGCTTTACAGGCCACATCTGAATTATGTTACAGAAAGTGGTTGCATTTTGAGAGGTGTTTTGGACCGGGGCTGGATAGGCAGTTATTGGAACCTAAGCCAACACATTGTGCATTCCTTTAAATTCAAAAGCAAAAATAAAAAATGTAGACTCCCAGAAATCCCACCAAACGTCATGAAAGGGAAGAATAAAGTGCTGTAGCTAATTGCTTTGATTGTTAAACGTGCTGTTTTATTACATAATTATTGCCATATTTGCACTGCCTTGGACGTCATTGGAGTCATGTTGAACACGTAATATAATGCATTCTTGTTGTTGGAGTGTTACTCCAAAAACTAAATAACTAAATCCGACCGACCCTAATAATAGTTTTACCATGTAGTGTGCATTGAAATCTATGAAAGACTGTTGAAAGGATTCAACTAGGCCTGAGCATATTAATCACACGATTCATAATTATACTTTTATACAGCTAGTTTGTTGTATGGAAATATTAGTTGTTTACTCAATCCACTCAAGCTCCTTATTTTAACGTTTTGATTTCCTTCCAGCTGTGCCTTTAGAACAGGGTAGCAGTGGATGAGGGGGTGGTGCCTTGTCTTCAGTCGATAAATTATGTGTGCCAATCCAGTCACCTGAATCCTTCATGAGGGGAAAGCTTGAACAATTCCATTCATAGAAAACATGCTGACAGACTGACTCTAAGTGTAAATGTCCTGGGTCTCGATAGAAGACCTGCTGGTCTGTATGTGTGGTGGAGATGGGGATGAGTTCATATTTTAAATGTGAAACGTCTGCTGCTCTTTTCCACTTGATGACAAGTGCAGTAGTAAACCCTGATCATGTGGAACTTTTTTATTTTACCAGGCAAGAACTTATTTATAATGACCGCATGCTGAGACAAAAGGAACCACTGCAAACGTGAATGAATAACAAAAAAATATCCTGGCCAATAAATTAAAATGAACAAAAACCAATCAATATCTATAATTTTTCACAGTCTTCTGGCCTCCATACACTGCAGCAAACTCATATACTCTAGTGTGTGCAATTCCTTATAATGAATGTGCCAAACGGCAGAAATAAAGCATATTGCAGTAATGATGAACTGGTTTTACAATATGGTAGTCCTTCGAGAATACTTTGGTGAGTTGTTCTTACCATGTTCCTTTTTCCTTTTCAGATGATTGAAACCCGTGCTGACCATCAAGTTGAAGGAAGTTCGTCTTGAACCAATACCCATCCAAATACAACAACGAATACATTACGAGGAAGTAGTAAAGGACTGGACTCAACTCCACATCGCAGACTTGTGACTCAACATTTTAAACAGTGAAGGACTGCCACACAAATGTGGACCTCCCAAAAAATTATAAAATAATTCTCACTTTGATTCAAGAAGACAACGTCAATCTCTGCGATGTCAGAAAACAAGGACATCACAAGTCGCCACCTACGGCACAAATTGCAAAGCCTGGGGCGGCGGCTGGACGAGCTGGAGGAGGCCACCAATAAGCTCCAGAAGTCAGAAGATGAGCTGCTGGACCTGCAGGACAAGATCATCCAGGCAGAGGGAAGCAACTCCTCAATGCTGGGCGACGTGGAGGCACTGCGCAAACGTCTGCTGAAGATAGAAGGCAAGGATGAGGAGGTGTGCAAGGCGGAGGACCTCTGCCGCACAGTGCGGGAGAAACTGGAGGAGGAGGAGAGCCTTACTAAGGACCTCAAGTCTGAGATTGAGCGTCTGCAAAGGAGGATGGCCGAGCTTGAGAAGCTGGAAGAGGCGTTTGGCAAGAGCAAGTCAGACTGCAGCCAACTGAACCTGAGTCTCAATGAGGAGAAAAACCTGACCCGGAAGCTTTCATCTGAGTTGGAGGCCCTGAAGGCCCGCATGAAGGAAGTGGATGCTTCAGAAATGAGGCTGGACCGGGCTGAGCAGTTGCTAACAGGAGAGCTTGAGAAACTCAAGGGCCTCACTCAGACTTTTGTGAATGAGAGGAAGAGGCTCCTGGAGAAGCAAAGGGAGGATGATAAGCTAATCTTAAAACTGACAGAAAAGTTGGAGCGTCAGAAGAACAGGATTGGCCTGGTAGATTCCAGTCGCACAGACTTGAGGGATCTCCGCATCGAAGACGACCCTACAACTGGCCTGATGAGCAAGCTGGGGCGCAAGAAGAGCTTGGACTACCTAAAAGTAGGTGATGAACTTGGACTAAGTTATAAGTCAGAGAACGATAAAAACAGCCTTGATGGCCAAGAAGACAACAAAGTCAAGGAACTCACCCAGGAGGTGGAGAGGCTGAAGAATCGGCTGAAGCAACTGGAGCTGGTGGAGGAGGATCTCAAGAAAACCGAGTCCAAGAACGGGGAGCTGCAAGAAAAGTTCCATCAGGAGAGATCCCGTAGCAGAGCCCTCAATGATCAGGTGGAGCAGCTCCGACTGCAGTTGTGCGGTAGCAGTGGTCACGGCATTGGAGGGGCTAGCAGTCAAGCTAAGGTCCTTGAGAATGGCAAGGCAGAGAATGAGGAGATCAATGTCCGCGGTGGGTTCAAGGACAAGCCCAAGTGTAAGACTGCCGCAGAGCCAGCTACCCCCAAGTACAAGAGCAGAGAGCTGTCCCCGCAGAACAAGAGGGAGACCAGGCTCCGGAGCAAAACCTCAGATGAAAGCTCTCCGAAGTCCGTCAGAAGGGCAGCCAGTCCTGCACTTAAGAACAGGAGGACTCCCAAGACTGGAGCCCCAATTGCATCTGACAATGGAGTGAAGGAAATGGGTAGAGGGCCAGATGAGAAGGCAACAAGGGGAGCCTCCCATAGCTCTATTAGCACAGCTTTGAGTGAAAGCAAAAAGATATCGGTTCTTAGTCGCTACCCTCCAGCAGCCAATGACCAGAGGCCATTAAAGGCATCTCAGAAACCAAGTGAGAATGAAAGCAAAAAGACAAGAGTTGACACGTTTTCTAGATTGTATGTTGGTAGCGACAGTGAATCTAACAATTCTGATGTGATGCCTGAGAGTTCTTGCAAGAGCAACAGGGTGTCCCCACCGGAAAAGGATGCGTCTGTATCTGACCCAGAGTCTGTTGATCAGGTGGAAGAGACTCTACCACACCTCTCCAAAGCCAATGGGTCTTACACTGCCTACAAGTCCCAGGTGTCCCCGCTGGTCAGTGATCACGGTTCCGAGGGTCACTCCTCTGCCTCTGAAACCGAATCCACCGGATCAAGGCCCTCAGAACCAGAGCCTGTGCCTGAGGAGGCTGCACAGAGCAGCAGAGCCTCCACCACTCCCAAGTACTCCAGATACCCTCGCATGAAGGACTCCCAGTCAGAGGGCTCCTCCTACAGGAGCTCAATTGATGAGGAGCAGCACAGGCTGCTGGCCGCAGAAGGCGGATCCCTGGAGCTCCATAGAGCATGCAGCCCAAGGGAGGCCCGAATGTCTAAAGCCGTCATCAAGCCAGCCATTGTGGAGATCGACAGGAAGGAAGTTATGATGTCAGGAGGAGCAGAGCTCCTGACCGCGAATGGCAAGCCCAAAATCTCCACCAAACCTGTCATCACCAGCAAGATGACCAGCAGCATCACCATCTACCCCAACGATCCCAGCTCTTCTAGGACCAGCAGTCGCAGCAGCAGTGTATCCAGTGAGCCCCCAGTCAAAGAACGACACATGTCCACCAGCAACATTGTCATCGGCACCAGTGAACACAGAGGGAGCATCGCCATTCCCTATGAGTTTTCTATTCCCAAGAGCGAAATCAAAGTACGGCAATTCGCGGATGCCCCCGTCGACTCTGATGAACCAGGGGTCCTGGGTTTGGACCGCATGGAGACACATCTCCGCTCCCGATACAGCTCCAGCATCCCGCCACCATTAACCACCTCTGACTTCAACAACGACGCAGAGTCCGGTTTCGAGAGCAGCAGCAGCACGACGATCACCAGCTGGAGCAACCATCCCCACGGCCACCGACCCTCCCAAGATGACAGCCTGGCAGAGATGAGAAACGTGACCGTGCGGAGCACCTGGAGGAACAAGGGTGCAGCGTCGGTGGACGACACTGGCCGCGGGGTCAGGGTGGACGGGGTTGGCTCCGAAGACGAGGCAGAGTCAGCCACCACATGGAGGGCGTACCGTGCCACCACCGTGCTGGACACAGAGGAGACGGTGACTGCCACCGGGGCCGCCACCTTGCGGGCAACCAAGCCATCTCCAGCCGAGATGTACATGCGGAGGATCAACCATAGCGTGGCGGGCACCAGGAACATCGCTGATCCAGTGCTTCAGGGCTCCCTGATTCCCACCGAGGGAGATCTGCAGAGGTGTATTCCCCACGAGCCGGTCACCTCTCAGGAGCTTACGCCCTGGCGGACAAAACCCATGGTGAGTACCACTTCTGCACTGTATACATACTGTCTGTAAGACGAGTACAATCAGACATTGCTGAAGCCCCACACTCGCGTGCTGCACAAGAGGAAGCGTTCTGCTGAGGGTTCTTAGATTACTTAGAAACATTTGAGGTTTTTTTCTTCCGAATTTCAGAGAATACAACCGATTTGTGGTAGTGTTTGGAAATAGGCTAATACTTACCCAGAATGTTCAGTCTTTTAGGAAGAAACGTGAAAATCATCAACAGAAGCTTGTGTTCTAATACTTCCACCATCTGCTTACAATCGCCTTTGAGCCTGTTGTATATGTGGTAGTAAAAACTTGGCAAGAAATGTACACAGATTTGCTCTATTAATATTGAGTGTCCGTGCAGTACTGCCGAACATGTATGTTTTTATTGTGTTTTAGCTTTGAACATCTAAGCATTGTTTTCAACCATTACATCTGGAGCTTGGACAAGTGGACAGATCATGTCTAAGCTTCAAAAGTATTTGTAGCAATTTATTTTCTGAGAGAATAGTGCAGGGGATGTTTTCATTCTAGTTTTATTGTAACTAAATCTCTGAACATGTTAGGCACCAAACAGCCCATAGTCTGGCATCTGGGTGCATATTGCAAAGTATCAAAAATCTCTCTTGAATTGTTTCAATACCAATACAGTATACTGTGCTGTTTATCATAAGTTCCTACCTTAAACAATCTTTGGAAAATATACTGCCTAAAACACCACCTTTAGCTTTGTGGCGTGTCCACTTTGCAGCCGTGTTTCAATGCTATTTTTCACTCCAGGCCCTAAAATGTCAACCTTAGCACAGCAGTTCTCTGAGACTGGTTCCTGGTGCCGAGGTAGGCCCAGAGAGAAGAGGGTGTGACAAAGCAAAGGGAAGGATGGAAATGAAAAGACTTGGACAGGGGTGGAAATAAGGTTTCCAAAACCTCAAGGGGAAAAAATAGCTTGCTTGTATTTTTGTTCCATGCCAGAGCTTAACAACTACACTGCCAAGCTGGTGTGTTATTCCGGACATAATTAAAGATGGGCATTGTTCAAAGGCTCACCTCTGTGTACTTGGCCATCGGTTGACCTCGTCTACCACAGTGTAGTGCAGACATGTATTTTTAACATTTCTCTATTGGAATTCAATAAAATCCTGTGGTTTCAGATCATCAGCTTGGTATTAACATTGGCATGAAATCTGGCCGGTCTTGTGTGAGTGATGATCTTACGTCAGTGTGGCTGTTTTGACAGGGACATTTGGTCACTGCACTGATTATCTCACACGTTCATTTGTTGTTGCTTGTTCACATGTACTGGCAGGAACTGAGTCATTCCGACTTGCACTTGATTGAGGACAAATGTGCCCGCTTTTGATTTATTTCTTGGGTTCTTTCTTGCTGAACAACTTATTTGTTGGCATGTGGTGTTTATTTGTTTTATTATTTATACAGGGCACAACGCTAAATGCATTGTCTGTAATTAAAGACAAATAAATTGTCTGTAAATAAAAAAAGTAAATACTGACCCACTGGCTGTAATGGCAATCTTAACGTATCACAATAACTGGCATAACAGATGGGAGTCTAGTGTTTCTTTGCAGATAAACTGGACATGACAAGGACAACGGTTAGTGTGTCTAGGTTTTCTCTTCCCATAGATTCCTGTTGTTGTCCTAGCCACTGAACCGTACTTGTACGGGTCCAGCTTATTAGGATGGGATTAGGTGACCAGGGGTCACGGTCCCTGTTTTTAACAATGCTGCAGATGGATCATTTGTCACAGCTGGTTATCCGTTTTGGCAATTCTTTTTTAGACTCACCAGCCTCCTTTGTCTCAGTCACAACACAGACCGTGAGCCCTCCACCAAAACCTTTCATCTCCAGCAGTGCTAAATAAATAGCATAGCACCAACACAGCCTTCAGATGTGTAATTACTGTCATTACCTAGTTTATAATGTTCCCTTACAACCCCCCACCCCAGTTAACCCTTTATAGCCTTAATTAAATCAACCTAACACCCCATCCCTTACCGCACCACCCAAGAGGCCCTGTCAGCGTCCTGTATTCTTTAATAATTCTATTTTTTTTGTGCTAGATCTCGAAAAGGTATCGGTCTTTGTCTCGTGGCGGTGCCCACAGCTTTGTACGGTATATACGGCGGTCTTGGCTCCTATCGGTACCAGAGCGATTCCCTCTAATTTAGTGGAGGTAGAGTGGGAGACGTGCAGGGTCGTTTACTCAAGTCCAATTCCTGGACGTGGACTTAGCCTTGTTCAGTTCATTAATCTTGTCCCCTCCGTTCCCCTGTCCATTACTCACGTCGGGCCTCCGTGCTTGCATGGCCTCTTTCCGTGCAACCCCACTGGTTGCTAAAGTGCAAAACCAGCTGTCCCCTGATGAACTGTCTAATTTGTTGTTATTTTTTTGCGTTCCTATCACTCCTTGTGCTCCGGCGCCGTCCCGCTGGAATATGATCATAAATCCACAGTTCGTGCTTCCAATATGCCGCTCTCTGTTATATTCGTAAATACATTCGTGGGGTTTCAGTTCAGTTGTGTATCTCGTTTCTGTTACTGAAGGGCGACAGGGTGGACATGGAATGCTATGTCACAGATCAGCATGGTGACGCGTAAGGCTGCAACAACTAATTGGTAAAAGCACTAACGGAAGGAATGACTGTCGGCGACGAAAATCAATAACGGTTAGTTAGATGTAAGTGACATGCAGCAAAACGAAATGCATTGGAATATGGAGAATTGCACTGACCAGCATCGTAACTTCGTCTACAATACGAGGTCCGTATTCGACCATTGGCACCATTCAATAAATAGCGTGTTGAAGTGAAAAATCATCTCGGATGCACTGACGTGACGTACGTAATAGCACCTCTGAACGTATCAACGAGAGTCGGAGGAAAAATAAATCTTCTGTCATGGGTTAAATAGGGCGTAAACGCCACAAACATTCTCCACCTAACGGCTGTGATGTATCGTGTCATAGAAACTTTGAACTTCATGTATCCCCAGTCAAACTCGGTTCATAAGTATGTTGTCTGTGCAGTTCGGTCTAAACAGCTATTTTAAAGTTGCCCGTTTTGTTTCAACTTTTCCTTATTCCTCCTAAATGCTATTCTGTGGTGGTTTCCATGACGTTAAAACATACTATTTAGTGGCGGTTCAGCATGTTCTAAATTTTCTTTCTTACTCCTTTATTCATCAAAACAGTTTAGAATAGTACCTTTCAAAGGAAAGCGAAACGGCTTTGGAAAGCATCAGTTGCTTTCCAAATTGCAAACCTATTTTCTTTTACTTTGTTTCTACTTTTTCAATTAGTTTTTTTATTACAGGGAATATATATCTATATATCTATATATCTATCTCCTGTCAACAGAGAGTTGATCCTGACTTCTTACCTCTCCTGTTAGCCAGGTTAGCATCCAGAAATGTACACAAATGAGAACAGTGTAAGCCTCATTAAATCTGAATTTTCCCTTCTACACACCCACAAAGCATCTGGGTTTCCCCAGCCCATTCTAAAAACGGAGATACCTCAGATGATATGTGATTGGGCCGTGAACTTATGATTGGCATTGAACCATTGGTTGAACAGGCTGATGGAGATATAAAAACATCCTTTGTGCGATTCAGTCAGGTCCAGTGGCAACAAGGTGATACAGTCATTCTGGTAGGTTTACATTGTATTGAACAAAAAAGCCTGGAAAAACATTCTGTGCTGAGGTTGAACTTGGATGAATCCGTTGAGGAGAGCTGGTAATGATTCCATTGTGGTGATGGCAATGGACTGATTGTGAAATGGCTTCCACTAGTTATGCTGGAGCTATTAACGCTCTCCCGGACGAAGCACACATTGCTAAATGTTTAGGACTAGTTTGAATTATAGGGATAGTTCACCTCAGTTACAAAATGACATGTTTGTGTCCCTGTTGGCTATTATTGGAAAAGTATGTTGGTATTATATGCATTCTATTTACTTGATACAAAATGACACTGCTTCTATCCCCTCAAAATTTCAAAATGTCCAATTCATTTACGTGCCATTTGGTTCTTTTGCCTGCAAAATCTAAGATTGTGACGTCTCACTAAGCCCATCTGCTTCCTCTCACACTGCTCACACAACCAGGAAGTACCCTAGAGCACCTACCAGCTTCCAGGGGAATCCCTGGCAAACATCCATGACTGAGGTCACACATGCCCGTCTTGCCATAAGGGGTCACTAAAGCGCCAAGGTGCCAACCAGCCTGTCCCCCTGCAAAGCCCCTGGGTGTAACTGTTGCTAGCTGTATTGTGAGGCAATGACTTCACTGTAAAATGCTAATATCAGTAAGAGGAGTGTGATGGGATCTATGCCACAAAAGGCTAAATTGTAAGTATTTGGATAAAGTGCCTGAGAAAATAAACCAAACCGTTGATGGCTGGAACCAACTTTCCATAGGCTGCATACTGGTTTTTTAAAGTAATGTGTCATGTTGTGACTTTGTGGTGCTTTTCGTGAAAAGTCTTCTCTGAAACATAATTATGTTGGCTGTGATGAGCGTTGTATGCTTGGACAAGCTGTGGCACAGTTTGCATTCAACAGCCAACATAAGTCATGGACATTTGAAACGTGACCAGAACTAGACCGGTTTCATGTTGAAGTGATTGAATGCGAGGCCTTATAATGCAAGGCTAACTCCGCTGGTTGTCCCACTCCGCTTGTTGTTCTGTAGGTACATCGTTTCCATGGTTTAGGTTAGCTGTGATTCTGCCATATGGGATGTAGACTTTGTCATGACTATGATCTAACTGGGTGTTTTTAGAACAGAGAGGATTTCTGAGGCTTTGTCAAAATTCTCGCTGTTACTCAAGAAAACCAAAATATACTTTTTTCCCCATAAACGGTATGGGATTAGCAAATATCTTTTTAAGGAGACATTCTTTCCGTTCCACAACTAATTAAACTCATTATTTTTCCTAATCTGATAACAAAACCCAATCATAACATATTTGAGTGAAGTGTGAACCAAACTGGTTTTATGACAGCCTCAGTGTATGGCTTAATACATTTCCTTTGCTCGTGGCAGATCAAATTGACTAATATTCATAAGACGATTACATTTAGTAATTGTTAAGTCCCTAGTAGCTCACATTAATGAAACACAATTTAAATGTACTTTTTGCATATGAGGCCACTAACCGGAAGGCTAGGCTTTAGTTATACATACCCTGAATCTTTTTCCTAAACAAATAAAGTAATGTCAAGTACTGGAAAAAGTACTGTTTGTGAAGAAAAGGGAAGAAAAAAAAACGTTTGTACTTCTGGTGTTTTTACAGCCTTATTTACATACGGTTGCCTTCACAATACACATTACCCAACCATTTAGTGGTGATGATGTATTCAATGTAGAATGTGCTCCAGTCATTTCCCGTCTCTGGGGGTGAATAAAACAGGAAGTTTCCATGTTAGGCCTGCCCTGTCTGTTCCCTTGCCCCTCGGATCGTAACCGCTTTCCTGTCCGCCTGTCATCCCCGAGAGAGGTGGAGTGCGCGGCCATTAAGGACCATTAGTCCGGTTCTGCTGCGCCATGGGATTCCAGCGGCCTGGCACTCATTACAATCCCACTGCCTTTTTTAAAAACTGAAATTGTAGGCCTTCCCTTCCAGCCGTGTAGGAACTGCACCGTCGTCACTCATTTTCATAGAGCATGGGGATGGAGATTGTGCGAAGGTAGGTGTTTTATAGGGGGAGCCAATCGGCTTGTTGGGCCACTTATGAATCCCTCGCTGGCTAACTTGTTTTTAGTCGGAGGATTTTTCTCTGCCTCAATTTGTCGCCAAAGCTTGCCAGGATTTCACGTCACACGAGCTGCTACGTTAACAACCTCTAAGTGTCTGTTTCTCTTTGGCTGTGACTAGGCTGCTGATTGCAGCGACCCCGCCCCTCTGTCATGGAGGACAAGGCCGGCACCCAGTGACCAGGGACCCAGTGAGAGGGAGAAAGCTAGGGGCTCCAGAGGAACGGGAACCAGGACTTCCAGACCAGAGCTGTGGTCCGGCAGGGGTCCGGCCGGGCAGGGCAGTCGGACATGGAGCAGTCGTCAGACAGACCACTAAACCGGACACCCATCTCCGCATCATGGCCCCGGTAATTCTTTTGAATTATTGTAGATACGGTCCGCGAATCCAGACGGTGCCGGTTCCAACTGCTTTGACTGCGCTCCTTACTTTAATCAGAGAGAGTGCTACTTTAATTATTTATTATTATTATTATGATGTCCGTCAGCCCAGCGAGTGTCTGACGCCTGCCATCTCCCCCCTCCCCCTCCCCCCAGAGGTCTCCAACCCAGCCGTCCCGTTATCTTGTCCCTGTGAGGCACGGAGCCGTGCTTACCGGAGTGCCACAAACAAGATGTCCGCCCTGTAAAGCCTCCCACTTCTGTTGTATTATAACATGCCCATAGATGCGGTCCTGGAGCCCCGCCCCCCCACTGGCAGCCACCTCCTCCGCTTCGTCTCTACCTGATGTACCGTGGTCCTTAGCCAAGGGAGAGGAGCTACCTCAGGGGCCTGGGCCTGGACCTGGAGCTGTGTCTCCCGGCGATGAGGAGGATTTGGAGGGGATCTCTCAGCGGGGGGCTCCTCGCCGTGGGACCAGGAGCGAATATCTGTTTGATTTTTTTTTTTTTTATCCTCCTTTTGGTCTGTGTGTTTGTGTCATACCGACAACCCTCGCGTTTCTGTTTGCATGGTATTGTTTTGCACATCCTACATCTGCACGTTTACACACGGACATGTTGCCCTTTTTTGCCCCACAAAACACATCTTCCCACTGCATAAAGAATGTTACATAACGCCTTAAAGAGGAAGGTCGGGGTTTGAGGTGGTTAGCATGGTTCTGTGTGCTGTATAAGAGGAGCATTTGGGAGTGTTTCCTGTGTCCCAGCATGCTCTCTGCTTCAAGAACTACAGATATAAGAACCGGTTCTTGGTTTAGGCTTATGTTGTTAAAGGCTTCACTCACGTCTTCAACATTAGTCCCTGCACATTAAGAAAGTCAAGGAGTAGTTTTGGTTCTCAGTTATTGGCTCCTGGTGGCTCCCCACCAACGCTTCGCTCTCCTCACCTGAACTCTGCAAATGTTGGATGGAGTCAAATGGTCTGTTGGGAGAAAAAGGGTATTGCCTCTAGTCTGTGCTCTATGATAGAATGTTAAATGTCAGGGGGACATACCTTTGTTTGTCATCTGGAACAGGATTACTTTTCCCAGAGTGCTTAGCAGAGCAGCGGACTTCCTGGACTGGAGACTGGACTGTAAGTGAAACTGGAACTGCTGACCTGGATCTATAATTCAATTCTGCAGTGCGGCTTTGAACAGCCAATCAGACATAGGAACAGTTGGGCGGCAGCTAGCCTATTGGTTGGAGTATTGAGCCAGAATCCAAAACATAGCCAGTTCGAATCCTGAAACTGACAAGGAGGCACTTAACCCAAATCACTCTTGTAAATCTCTCTGGATTGCAGTGGCTGTTGAATGACAAACGTAACGTTTTGGGCTTGTGTTGTCTAGGCGCCACAACAGTCAGTCGACAGGGTTTGCTGTGCAAGTCGTCTGAAAATTCCACCGATTTTATTGTTTTCTAAAAAAGTGTAATTTGTTGTGATATATTAAAACTGGACTTTCCATTGATGGATAAGGGAGGGTTCTCTGACGCTGGGGCCAGAAATGCAGAGATCATGGGGGTGGTCGTAGTAAAACAAACTATTTGTCAGGCGGATCTACATCATCTCATATGTAGGTTCTATATACTCCTACATACACAACAATACTAATTCAAGCAATAATTGGTGATCTCCGGCCTCCAGACTTTAGTAGGAAGGCTCCATATCGCTTCAGGAATGGCAGCTAAACCTGAGAATGGAATTTGTTGGCTCGGCTTGGCTGTTTTTATAAAGGAAAAGAGCTAAATCATCTTCCCCTCGGATTCTATTGGAGATTCGCTGTGTTATTTCACCATGCAGTGACTAGAGAGTAAGGTACCGAATGGGGTAGTTCCAAGTGGTGATGTGGCTCGTGTCCCTCCGCCACAGGCTTGTTCACTTGCTCGCTCTTTTGGAGGTGTTACTAGTCAGATTGCCTAATTTTAACCTGCTGTGAGATTTACCAGATTTAGGAAGAGTTTAGAATTGATTCTGGTCTGTCAGTGTCATTTAGCCTTACCAGTGTAGTACCAGCTACTCAATGTTTAGCTATCATATTTATTAGTTATTTACTACAAATTGCGTATACCTATATTACATTTTTGCAGCTTAGTTGTGTGTCTAGCATTCCCTGAACTTTTGGTGTATTGATTATGGGAAATGGAAGAAGTCATCACACAGAACACGCAATGAATCATCTCTTAACCTCGAAATCACCCCCATGTGTTTCTCAAACTGTTCAGAATTGGGAGGTGGGAAGCCTCCTGCTTGCTCCACAGTACTATATACAGTTTGTGTATTATTCTCTGTTATTCTCTGGTTTCCTTTCTAAAAGAAGTATTATCACTTCCTGTCAGTAATGACTGCTCCTTACTTAAACATATTGGTGCCTTGAGAGAGTGGGATGTTGACAAAAGTACATTATGTTGGTTTGTCTGCTGGTCGTTGTGAGTAAATATATATGTTCTTTTTACTTTTTTTAAATAATTTTCTATAGAAGACTTGTGGTTTCAATTGAAGAAAAGTGCAAGACCCTGGAAAAATATTTTGAATTGAATATTTTTTTGGGTTTTAGAAAAGAAAATCTATAAAGGAACCAAAACAGAAGGTGTACGGCACAACGTGATCCGCCTGTCAGAGGTGTTCTGGCCTTGAATCATAAAGCATTGCTGGTGCCCCTCGCGTGGTGTGTGGAGTCCAAACACACACACACACTCCGCTTGATGCTATTTAAAAAGCCTGCTGTGGGGACACGTGACACGTGATGTCTGGGCCTCCTCAGAAAGCTTCTGTTGACTTGTGGTTCTCTGTGACCAGGATGGCTTTGCCACCCGGCCGCTCGTTACAAATCCGTATTTCATCACTTCTTTCCTGCAGCGTTTCTCAGAACGTCCCTTGGCCCTCCCGATCCCCTCTTTAGGGATGCCTCGAGTCTTACCCACCGTGATGTGCGTTGCTAGTTCCCAAAAGCTGCATAATGCCAATGTTTGCTGGCAAACACCGATTGAAAACCCCTCGGACAGGTCAGCGGTCGAGGCTGGAGCGAGTCTTCCCCTCAGAGTTTGCGGGGCATAAATACAGTGTTTTGTGCCGGCAGCCGGAACTTTCCCCCAAACGGAGGCCGTAAAACAGTGTCCGGTTGAACCGGGCCGTCCCAACGCGTGTGTACCCAAATCGGCCAGTGGCAATGATGTGGGCAGACTCACTGAAGTTGGAAGTTTATAGTTAAGCCACAACCACCCATCTGGCTACTGACCTACTCCCCCATATATTATTGAACCCCAGAGGCCCAGCCAGAACCCCCCTGGTCCTGCGGTGACCATAGCTGTCGGAAGCCATCGCTTTTAAATGCCCTCCGAGGGTCGTCGTGGAAACAGGCTTCAAAGAAAGGGGCTTTTCAAAGGGAAAATCCAGCCACCACAAATCCGTTTCTTATCTATGTACGCAAACACTGTGATGTAACGTCATTTTATGGTCTTCTGTTGTAGGCCCGACTGTCGGCCGGAAGGGATTCACCTGATTGGCAGTGTGGCAGGGGGTTGCACCTTTTGTACCCCCGACCACATTGGGTGTTATTGGGTTTTCACGCAGTCAACCCCCCCCCCC